>CAUYSK010048962.1:0-14862 GCA_963575035.1 Avahi laniger | reverse complement strand
GCATCCCTGTCTCTCTGCATCCTCATCAGCATTTGTCATTTTGGGATTTTTTGATAGAGGCCAGTCTCACTGGGGTTAGGTGATATCTCATTGTGGTTTTGATTTGCATTTCTCTAATGATTAGAGATGTTGAGCATTTTTCCTTTTTAATGATATTTGTGATTTTGTTAAAATAGTATGAAACATGATTTTGTTGTTGGCCATTTTATATTTTCATTTCATTATTTGGTCTTATTGTTTCATTAAAATTTTAGGGATCTTTGGTGGGGGCGTGTGATAATCTTTTACTTTTCATAGGAATTAGCATACTGCTATGAACACAGGAAGGACAAAATAAGCACTTGCCTTTTGATTGTTCTATGATTTCAACCTTGAAGGACAGAGATCATACTCAAGTAATTTTTAAGAAATATGTGTATGAGCAATCTGTTGTCCAGACCATGAGACAGAGTGATTTACCACAATCTCAATTCCTACTTCTCTAGGAGTATACTTATCATATATTAATACATTTTAGAGTTTTCTTCCTCCTTCCTTCCAACTTTGTCTTAGATGATACAGAGGGTAAAGACTGGGAATTAAATGTTAATTATAAAAATCCAAGGAGAATTGAAGCTTGGGTAACATAACATTTAACCTTTTTGAATCTAAATCTAGGAATATAACCAATAAAACCTTTTAGGGGAGAATTTATACTGGATAAAAAATATAAAGTTTTCTGTTAAAGAACTTTTGTAGTAGGAATATATCAGTAGCTCTCTCTGGGACTCCTGACTTCTAAAATATAGTCTTGGGAATAACCAAGTAACCAAGAAACCTCTAAGACGCTTGAGCCCATAGGGCACAGAAAGTAGGTAAATGAATGATACGCTTGTGTCTGTGTTTACTATTCACTTTTTTTTTTTTTGTCTTGCCTCCAGCTGATGTGGGTTTGCTGATATTGGTGCTTGAAAAACATACATGGAGAGAGGATGGGGCAGTGTGTCAAGCCACAGACAAGCCTCCTGAAATCCATGCCAGGATCCCCTACCTGCACTCCTGGAATTACATTTGGGACACTCAGGAAAAATGCTGATAAAACATATGAAAAAACCTGGCAGGATCAATATAGGACCGTAGGCCTGTAATAAGTCTAGGAAGAACAAAATCATATCACAGTTTACAGAAAGGAAAATACGTCTCCAGTCAGTTATTTTGATCGGCAATAGAGACCTAAAGCAATCATGATTTGTGTTGTACAGACCATGTGGAGCTTCAGGAGCCCCAGCAGGCAGGGGCAGAGATGGAATCAATCAGAAGCCCAGCATAAACTGAGGGTTTCCAGAATCATGACCTGTATATTAGCATTTATTAAGAGCTTATTAGGTGAAAAACAGTGGTCTAAATGACATTAAAGAAGAGATGCTGTCTCTGTTCCGAAGTGAAAAGAGAAACGTGCGTTGCTACAACTAAAGCTCCACTGTGGCAGCAACTCTGATTATTGCTGTATTCCCAGCACCCAGAACAATGCCTAGTGCTTCAATAAATAAACAGTAAGTAAATGAACAAATTATTTCTTGAATAGTCCATCAGTTCCCCTCATGAATGATATTTAACTTTAGATAGGTAGGTCAGACAGCGAGGACCTAAATTAACTAGTGTACGTATGTTCTTTCTGAAACAGCAAACTTTAAGACTGGACAGGTGTGAAGATGGTATGACAACATGAGACTCAGAGGCTGTTTGCCAAGCTAAAGGATGGCAAGCCAAAACACTGAGGAGAAGAAAAACTATACAGATCCCACAAAATAAAACTTCATATGATTTAGTGTAATTCCGGAATTCCAAGTGATCATAGGTAGGACAGTTTTACTTGCACCAGTTAGAAGTATAGCTGTTTATGAAGAATGGTAATGGGTAAAGTATGATTTTAAATGGTGCAGTCACAAATAGCAGTAGGCTCTGCAAATAGGGTTACAGCTGCCAACCATGGAATAGTCTTTATGTGTGTACAGTGTGGATAGAACAGTTGGTCAGACAAAGGTTTTTCAGCCACACCTGTTCACTCAGATAACAATCGCCTCTGGTAGTGTTATCTCTAAATATAAAGGTAAATATATATTTTATATATCTATGTCTATAACTAGATACACAACTTATAAATTAGATGAAAGTTAGATTGGCTGATTTTGTTCTTTTGGAATAAGAATGCAATCTATTATAGGTACTGGGTAAAAACTGATCTAACTTGCACAGAGAGATCTCTTAGCTGAGATGATTCTTTCTGAGTCATTAGCATGGTTTCATTTATAAGTACAATACCAGTCTCACCGTGTTATGAAATGATGCGTTAATTATATCAAGGCAGTTATGTCATGGATCAAATCACGTCTCCTGAAGTACAGCAACCAAACATAGTAAAGCCTGAAACAATGTGAGTGGCCCATTAATCATTTTCCCATTCAACAAATACCTATCAAGAGCCTCCCACACTGGAGATATTATGGGCAATATGAAGATGAATAATTTATAAACTTTGTCCATAATTATCCCATGAAAACTAGCTTTAACTTGTCAGATTTGTATCCTAGAAGAATCCTGTTGAGTTTTTGTGGCAGTATTAATGTCAATTATGAAATATTTTTGCCCTAGGTTTCTTGAAAAACTTCTGTGGCATCCTTCTCAAAATAGTTTTCAGAACATCTATTGGATTTTAAGCAAAAATAAAATAAAATGTCAGTAATAAGGATCAGTGTATTATTTGGATACAAAACTCTGATTATGTGCCTTCCTTACAATTATAAAAGTTTAAAAATGTGTAGCTACAGGGCGAAAACTTGTTAGAGCTGCTTGTGTCTACTCAGTCTTAATCCAGGCTGTTAACTATGATTACAATTCAAAATATTTAATTGTCATGATTTAAGATATGTCTGTGCACTCTAAAACATGCTTAAGTGTAGGATGTTTCTCTGGTTGAAGTTGCAGAAGAGGTAAAGTTTGCAAGCTGTAAATTGTTCTTCATATATCACAGATTATAATTTGGAAACTATTTAAAACAAATTAAATGACTTCTTATTCAACTCTAGAAGGTGGAGTTCATTGTTGCATACAAACGATCCCAAAACCTTATGACTTAAAATAATAATGGTTTAATTTGATCACGATTTCCTGGATTAGCTGGGTGGCTCTTTTATCGTGAAGCAGTTTTGTAATCTCCATAGTCAGCTGGCAGCTCACGCTGGGGCTGGATGGTCTAGGATGGTTTTATTGGCATGTCCGTTGCATAGAAGTTTGGTTGGATCAAGGGCCTTTTAGCTAAGCTGGCTAGTGTTTGTCCCACATGGTCTCTTATTCGCCTGGAGGCTCACCTGGGCTTGCTCACATGGTGGTTTGCCAGGAGCTAGAGAGCAAGCTTCAGTGTACAAGCCCTTTTCACGTTTCTGCCTGCATCCCGTTTGCTAATAGCCCTTTGACCAAACCAAGCAAAAAACCAACCAAACAGAACGAAAACAACCCTAAGATTCACAAAGTGGGATGATAATTTTCTCTTGTTGGGAGGAAAACAAGAGCCACATTGCATAGGGTTGTGCTTACAGAAATAGGAGGAATTTGCATGTATATTTGCCATATACCATAGGGTGTTCTTCAATGTTATGTGTCACTCTCCTGTGTCAATGAGTGTCACTGAACATAGCATCATGTGAATATTGAGTCATCTATAGATCGATTCAGCTTCTTGAAGTATAAAAAAAGTAAGCTACATTATCGACCTAATTCCCTTAACTTAGGAGCTATTGAAATATAATATTTATGTGTAATTGAAGATTAAGAAACATACTTCATCGAGGAAAAAATAATAAAAAATTAAAAATTATTTTGAATGAAATTATCAGAGTGAGTTGACTGGGATAAAGAAAGGCTGACCTCTATCTCAGCCATAGCCCTTTCAGCCCCTCTAAATGGGACACTTAATATATTTTAGTTGGTATAATGTCTACAGGCCTTTGTTTTTCATTTGTTTGTTTTTTTCCCACTTTTTTCTGCTTGTTCCTCTTTGTTCCACTTGCTGTGAGCTATGCCTTCATCCATGCCCACCTATATTATGGTGATTCCCAGAGTATATCTCCAGCTTTGATCTGTCTCCTGAGTGACAGATCTATTTAATTTATTCACTTAGTTATTATCTCTGCAAAGATATCCCTCAACATGTCCAAATCTGAACTCATTGCCTTCTGCTCAAACCTGCTGCAATCTCTAACTTAGTGAGCGGTAATGCCAACATTCATTACATATTCAAACTTGAAACTTTAGAATTAACTTAGATTCTTCTTGCCTCCCATCATTGCCCCCCTTCCACCAGTAACTAAATCTGTGGTTTTGTCCCTTTAATATTTCTGGATTTCAGCTCCTCCAGCTCCACTGCTTCTGTCTTAATCAGACTCCTTAGCTCAGCTATCTGCTTCACGTTTTCCCCAAATCCCTTGAATCCATCTAGAGTGATTGTTCTGAAACACGAATCTCATCATGTCATTCCAAAGCTTCCATCAATGAATCTTTAACACCTTTAGGATATGATCCACATCCTTATCTTGGCACATCATCTCTCCATAGCACAACCCCTGTGTTCCAGCTAGTGGAAACTACTTTCTTGAATGCATCATGCCATCTCTCTCCTTTGTCCAAACTGATCCCCTGTTCTTACTATCCTTCCTGATCCCTCTCCTTCTCCATCTGGTTAACTCTTACTCATTTTTAAAAATTAACTCAAAGGCCATCTTCTTGGGAAGTATTCATAAAGTAATACCAGACTTAGCTGGGCAGTCCACTGCTTTCCCTTATAATACATACCTATCATAAATCATATTACATAGTTTTAATTTGTGATTGACTTAGGTCATCTCTGCCATTGGTCTGTGTGATGTTAGAAGTACACTCAGTCCCTGACACATAGTAAGCTCTCAGTATTTGAATGATGACTGAGATTGAACGAATAGATTGAATAAATGAATGAGTAGGTGAAGGATGGGAGGGGAGTGTAACTACATTAGAGTTGGCCATGTGTCCTGGCTACATCTCATCCAATGCACACACATGGTGGAACTATTTCTTACTGAGAAGTAATTTAGCTAAGCCTGGGTTTTGTAAGGGATGCACTTGGAGTTTAAGTCAAGATTCAGCTAAGAGTAAGGTCAGGTTGACCAGGGAAACAGCTCTGGTTCTGAAAATTTAGGGATCATTTATTTATCAATTATTCCATAATTGGAAAAAAAAAAAGCTCTGGCAGAAGTTTGTCTCAATACAATTGAGAGGATTTATTTTCTTTATCATTTGTTGCTAACAGTTAATCTCTGGATTCTCTCTAAACTCTAATCGCCTTCTAATCCCTGATATCACTGAGTATTTTCTCAGAGAATTTAAACTAGTCTTAATATTTGCCTGAGCAAGGCAAATTAAAAATGTAAATTTAATGTAAATAATTATGTTTTTCAAAACCTAATTCAAATCATTTTGGAATATCTGCTGTTTTAGATTATTCAGATCAATGCTTCTAACATCAGCTGTGAATAATGGAATTGTAGATGATTAGTAAATTGAACCTGATTCTCTGGATTTATAAGCAGTTGCGTGGTAACAATTGATTTTCCTAGACTCTCGTTCTGGCATATTCTTCTTTGAAGGAGGGATTTTTCTTTTATAGATGGAGTTCCTTTTGTTGCATCTTTATAATATATCAAAAGCGGTGTTAAGAATATATTTCTATCATTGGTGTGTGTGTATATGTATAGATGTATTAATATGGCCTCATAGTCTCCTACTACTTTAAGAATATCTACTCAGTGAAAATAAGAGCTATATCATTAACATTTTGTCCTATCGTCTTTTTTTCCCAGCCATGGTGGATTCCTTGTCAACCTCCCTATTCTGACCAACAGCCAGTTTCTTCACCATTCACCTTGAACTTCTGGCTGTTCCATTTACCCCTTTATTCTTGGGAAATTATTTTTCTTTCTATTTCTCAAGAAAGTGAATCCATTAGACCAAATGCTTTCAACTTTCTGCCATGAAATTGACAAGTCTGTCAGCAATGACACCTTTTCTTGTCTGCCTTATTCCTCTCACAAAGCAGGAGTCCACCTTCCCTAAGCACTGACCTGGTGCCTTTCTGTGGAGCATCTTCTTCCCCTTTCTACAGACTTCAGTACCTCCCCCATCAGCATTTAAACACATTCGAGACTGTTCCATTAAAAACTCTTTTAAGAACTCAACAATTCAATAGCAACAAACAACTTGTTTAAAAAATGGAGAAAGAAAAAAAAATGGAGAAAGAACCTGAATAGATATTTCTCAAAAGAAGATATACAAATGGCCAACAGATATATGAAAAAATGCTCAACATCACTAATCATCAGGAAAATGCAAGTCATATCACAATGGGATAACATCTCACACCTGTTAGTATGACTATTATCAAAAAGACAAAAGAGATATTTGTACTCCCACGTTCATTGCATCATTATTCACAATAGCCAAGGTATAGAATCAACCTAAGTGTCCATCCAGAATGAATGAATCAAGAAAAATGTGGTACATATATACAATGGAATATTATTCAACTTTAAAAAACAAGAAAATCCTGTCATTTGTGACAACATGGATGAACCTGGAGGACATTATGCTAAGTGAAATAAGCCAGGCACAGAAGGACAAATACTGTATGATCTTACATATATGTGGAATCTAAAAAAATGGAACTCACAGAAGCAGAAAGTAGAATGGTGGTTGCCAAGGGGTGGAGGTGAGGTGAGGTGGGAAAAAATGGGAGATGTTAGTCAAAGGGTACGAAATTTCCAGTTATGTAGGATGAATAAGTTCTGGAGATCTATGGGGACCATTGTTAATAATACTGTTTCGTATACTTGAAATTTGATAAGACTGTAGATCTTAAGCATTCTCAACACACACACAAAAACAGTAGCCATGTGAGGTGGTGGACAGATTAATTAGCTTGATTGAGGCAATCATTTCACAATGTATATGTATATCAAAACATCATGTTGTACATCTTGAATACATACAATTTTTATTTTTCAGCTATACCTCAGTAAAGCTGGAAAAAAGAGATATAAGCTATAAGAGCTGAAAGCATAAAAAACAAGACAAGAGAAGAAAACTTTGAAGCTCACATTCCAGTCCAGCCTTTGCACTAATTCTCTCCTTTGCTCCAGAGCCAAATTCCTTGAAACGGTTGTGGATATTCATTGTCTCCATTCCCTTGCCTCTGACCTACTTTCTATTTAGTCTACGACTAATTTCAATCTTTATTCTGACCAATCTCTCTACACAGACTTGCCAAGTTTATCATTATCTTTGTCTCTTAAATCCAGTGGGCATGTTGAAGTTTTAATTTTATTGTCTTCTTGAACATTCAATACTGCTAAACATACTCTGTTGACAGAACAAGATTATCTAGCAGGTAGACTAAATGCTTGAGGCTCTTGAAAATTCAAGGAAAATCCTCTGGGGACATCCAGACAATGGGCTATTATTCAGCACTAAAAAGAAAAGAGATATCAAGCCATGCAAAGACGTGAAGGAATCCTAAATTTTTAGCATATTATGGAGTGCAAGAAGCCAATCTGAATAAGCCACATGCTGTATGATTCCAACCATGTAATGTTTTAGAAAGGACAAAACTATGGAGACAGTAAAAAGATCAGTGGTTTCCAGGGTTTAGTGGGGGAAGGAGGGATGAACAGGCAGAACATGGAAGATTTTTAGAACAATGAACTCCTTGTATGTTATCATGGTAGATACATGTCATTATAAATTTGTCCAAACCCATAGAATGTACAACATCCAGAGCGAACCATGATGTGAATTATGGACATGGAGTGATAATGATGTGTCAACGTAAGTTCATCAATTCTAACAAACGTAACACTCTGGTGTGAGATGTTGATCATAGGAGAGGCTGTGTGTGTTGGGAACAAAGTCTATATGGGAACTCTGTACTTTCTGCTTAATTTTGCTGTGCACTTGAAACACTGCTCTAAAAATTGAAGTCTATTTTAAAATAGAAATCCTCCACGATCTGCTTTCTCTACACTTCTTTAAAACAATCTCTTCTTCATTCTGCACTTTCCGTATTTTTTTTCATATGAAATTCCTTTCTCTTTTTGAGCTAGCCATGTTCTTGTTTATCTCTGAATCTTTGCCAATCTTTCCCTCCACCTAGGATTCTCTGACTTTTCCTCTTCACTTGCTACTTCCTTATCCTTTGTCATTTATCACACTTTACTCTTACTGCATTTTCACTTATCTTCTTTACCAGACTCTTAAGTTGGGAGTCTATCTTTCCTACTCTAGTATTCCCAGTGTCTTGCACAAGGCTGGGCATGCAAAGAACTGAGTAAATGAGTGGGTGATTTTAGGGCATGGAACAAATTTCTCCCCTTCTCAGCTAGGCCTACCCTGATTTTGTTTTCAACCGCTCTGAGCTCTTTGTAAGAAAGCACTATCCATCTCTAAAAAATAAATAATCGCAGGTCTAGGTTGCCAGATTTAACAAGAATAACAGAATGTGCAGGATATCCAAATAAATTTTAATTTCAGGCAGACAACATATAGTTTTTTAGAACATATGTGGCAGGAGCATTTCTATCTCTGCCCATGGAGAAAGTTTTTTGCCATTCTAGGAGGAAAAATTTTTGCCTTTAAATTACTGTCTTTTTTATTTTTTGAAATAGTATCATTTACATATAATTCACATACCATACAATTCACTCATTTAAAGTGTACAATTTAATGACTTTTAAGTATATTTGGAGTTGTACAGCTGTGCCCACAATTTAATTTTAGCACATTTTCATTACCCCCCCAGAAGAAATCCCATATCTGTTAGCAGTCACTCCCCATCCACCACCTATCCCTGGCTCTAGGCAATCACTAACCTACTTTCTGTCTTGATGGATTCATCTATTCCAGACATTTCATGTAAACGGGATCATATAATGTGTGATCTTTTGCATCTTGCTTCTTTCCCTTAGCACAGTGTTTTCAAGGTTCATCTGTATTGAAGCATATAGTAGTACTTCATTCCTTTTTATTACTGCATAATATTCCATTGTATGGATCTAGCACCTTTCATTTATCCATTCATCAGTTGACGGACATTTGAGTTGTTTCTACTGCTTTTTGTAAGATTAGCATTCTAAAATTGATTTTTTTTTTCAATTTTGTGTTTGTTATTTATGGTCTTCTCTAAGGGAAAAGGAGAGAAAATATCCTCCTTCTTTTAGTAGTTGTAGGATTTTGTTTTGCTTTTGAAATGTCTATCGATCCCTTGATCTATCCCTGTTTTTAATCTAAGTCTTTTTTTTCCGCAGGGGAATTATTTAAGCCAATTCAAGAGTTATATTGAATACTGTGATAAGCAGCTGCAGAATGCCAGGCTGTACCATTCTGAGATGTCTCAGAAACTTTAAATTCGAGAATCTATGGTGCAATAGGTCTATCCAATGTGATGTTTCCTATGACTACAGGGAATATTACAGACTTGAACTGATTACTCTCTTTGACTTGCACAGATGTGTGAAGTCATGGTGGGAGAAGAGGGTTTTTATGTTATATATATATTGTTTTTATGTAATATATTCTGATCTGGTCTGTAGATGACTGCATCAGGGTAGCAATTAAAAAAATATAAAACCCAAACATATAAAGGCAATAAGGATGGTTGAGTCTTCACAGTGAAATGTCATTTTGAAAACAAATAATCAATCTCTTAGAGAAGATGAGTACATGAAAGTCAACACTGATCATCGTGCTTTTCGGAAACATCAATTATGCTGCGGTGAGTCACAGGGCTATGCTTACATCAACCTTATATATCGGAAGATTTGTAAAATTAAATATAAACTTACTGTGTTTCTGTTATTGATGCATGAATTTCTTTCTTTTTTAAAATGATTCCCCAAAATCACTTGGACAGAATGAACAGTTTAGATATTGCTTAAAGGAGACATAATACTTTGGACATTCTTGCACAAATACTGATGAGTACAAGATTATGATTTTCAAAGTCAGGTTCTGTGATGAACCAGGGAATATATATTTATTTCAGGGAGTGTGAGTAAATCTCAAAATAAGATGAGTCTATATTCACTTTAATTTAAAAAAGTACATGTCTTAAACGTTGTTTAAAAATATCAAAAAGTGAAACAAAAGCTGCTAGGATGTCAACTCTTTCAAAAGCTTGAATGATGTCTTCATCTATTGACATATTAATAGCTGTAGAAGTTGTGCTTTAAGCAGCTTTGAGCACACTCCTTTTTACACATATACCTTGTTCATATCTGTCTTTTTAAATATTCTCTATGTTGATGCACAAGGAGTAAACATCCAAGAAGCAAAATAGATCCCTGTGGTTCCCTAAACCGTTTACAGTTGGCCCTTCATATCTGTGGGTTCTGCATCCACAAATTCAACCATTCATGGATTTAACCTACCGGGAATCAAAAATATTCAGGAAAAAAACAATACAACAATGAAAAATAATAAACAAAAATAATAAAATGATAATAAATAAAATGAAACTATAAATATAATAAAATAAATAAACAATAAAAAATACAAATAAAAACCCAATACAGTATACAACTATTTACAGAATGTTTACATTGTATTAGGTATTATAAGTAATCTAGAGATGATTTAAAGCCGTGGTCCCCATCCCTTGGGCTGCAGACTGGTACCGGACCGTGGCATGTCAGTGATCAGGCTGCAGAGGTCCACCGCTCTCCCCTGCTCCATCCGTGGAAAAATTGTCTTCTATGAAACTTAGGGAAGGGGGGTGCGTGTCACACAGCAGGAGCTGAGTGGTGGTGGGTGAGGGAGTGAAGCTTCATCAGTATTTACAGCCACTCCTGCATCACTGCCTGAGCTCTGCCTCCTGGCTCCCAGTCCCTGGTGCTGAAAAGGTTGGGGACCACTGATCTAAAGTATAAGGGAGGATGTGTGTAGGTTATATGCAAATGCTACATCATTTTATATAAGGAACATGAGCATCTGAGGATTTTGGTATCTGCAGGGGTCCTAGAACCAATCCCCCACAGATAACAAAGGATGACTGTACTTGCTGTCTGCTTTACCATGAGGACTTACCAAATATTCATTGTCTGGAATTCTGTATGTTACATTTTAATTAATTAGAGATTGCATCGATTATGTACCACCAAGAAACAGGAAAGAGGCTCATTAATTGCAGTAAGTGGTGAGATGTATCCTGATTTCAGAGATATAAACGTGAGGGAAAATGTATATTTTAGCATTAATAAAAAGTATTGGCACTATTGGAGTATATCAAATATACTCAGAAGGCAACTGCACACTAAACTAATAAGACAGCTCTTAATTTCATTTAGTCAAAAATTAAAGCACTTAATATATGCTTAGTTCTAGGCTAAGGCAAAATCTTGGTACAATAATTGGTTTGGAACTATTTGATTGTTTAGCGGTTTCTATTTGTTAATTGCCTTCTGTATGTACCAGGTTATACCAGATGTAGTAGGTAGCTGCTCGTGACATGTGGGTTAACATTCTCTCAGAAACTCTTTAATTTCAGTATTGTTTTACTGATGATGCCAGAAAATCTCCTGTTTTCTTCCTTTGGCCTCTTGTCCTTTGAAAATGTAGGTATTTCTGGAAGGATGCGATGAATATTTTAATTATAAACTTGGCGATATGGATTCATTGATCATATTTTCCCAATGTGATAGCAACTGAGACTTTTTTCCCCTAAAAAAAAAAAAAAGTAACCCCTGTCATAACTGATGAGAATCAGAGCTTCAGAGAGTTCATGTAACTTCCCAAGGGCGGCACAGCATGTAGCTGGTTGAAGTGAGCTTTCAACTCTGTGCTATTTACTTGGCCTGACTGTCTTTCATGAAGACCTCAGATATGTAGGCATGAAGTCTCCAATGTTGCTGGGCTTTTGAAAAATAAGAGGATAATGAGACAAATTGAAAGCTTGGGGTATTCCCTGAGAGGATAACTCTTAGGTTGGGACTAGAGTGGGGTGGTGGTGCTTTGGCCAGTGAAAAGGAAAAATTTCTGAATGGGGAAGTAGAAAGATGCCAGAAATAAACTTAGTGGTTCACAATTGACGCCTGTGCTTACACCTGAATTACCGATTCCTAGAACTGAGCTCGTCCGCCTTTCACATCTGTTTGGTTTGCTTCCACTCAGTATTTTACTGTGGATCTTCAGAAGGACTTTAGGACTCACTCAGGAACCATGACAAAATTTTTGTCTTGAACCTAGATCTCAAATTATTGTATTTTTAACCCAATATTGAATGCAAATTTTTAGGACCTCTATTTAGGACTTTGAGAAGGAGGATTCTTTCTTTACTTTCTTTATGATCAGGATGGGAAGACAATCGAGAAGCTGCACTAAATACTGGCGTACGAGCATTTGAATCCACCCACTCCCATGCCCACATATGTACGTGCAGCTGAATCTTAATGGCAGATCATAAAGCTCATGGAAAGATGAGAAATATTTATATCATTTTTTCTTAACGTAATATTTATTATCTCTTTGCCCCTTAATAGCACCGAAGAGTAAGCTATAGCTTTTGATATGAGCACAAGGATGACATGTACTATTATGTGTACAGTAGATCCTTGACATGCATAAATGGTACTGCTGCAAACCCTCAAGTTTAATCATCGGATTAAACTAACCATAGAGTTCCTGGTTGGAAGCTGTGAGTGGAAAATAACAGAGCTGTTGACATTTATTCATTCATTCTGCAGATATACAGATATTTATAGAGTTCTACTGTATACCACTATATATGTATTTTTATAGGAGAAAAATTTATAGCAGTGCATTAACCAGAGAAATATTCTGCTCTTATTCTAGTGGATTGGATAGATGAATACAATGAAAACAATTACGTCCTTGTGGATGACCATAGACACAATGGCCTTCATATATGCTGTTCCCTTT
Organism: Avahi laniger; assembly: GCA_963575035.1. Classification (NCBI taxonomy): domain Eukaryota; kingdom Metazoa; phylum Chordata; class Mammalia; order Primates; family Indriidae; genus Avahi; species Avahi laniger. The sequence continues at coordinate 1,869 of CAUYSK010048962.1, read as the reverse complement.
CCTTGGAAACTTCTCACCCAGACTTTTACTAATTCCTCTTTAACCTTTAGCTTTCCATTTAGACAGCTCTTCCTCTTGAAGTCTGCCTTGACCTCCCAGGTTAAATAGCTACGCCCTTCCTGTGTCCTCTCATTAAACTTTGCATTATTTATTTTTTAGCTCTTATGCTACATAAGAGCTTTTCTTTGTATGTTTTCTTTGTATGTTTTCTTTACCAGATTGTAAACTCAGAGACAGTAAGCACCCTGTCATTTTTGTCTGCCTTTGTACCCTCAGCTCCTTACACTGTGCTTGGCACAGGATGAGAACTATTTATTAATATTTATTTTCTCAGTGAATTACTTAATGAAATGTCTTATTCCCATTTATCAACCCAAGAATATAATCCAAATTCACATTTCCATACATTACAGATCATTAGATGGCTGTTTTGGAAGAGTTAACCAATCATGTGAGATTCCACTCTACCGGGTCTACTCCATTGGGCTCCCAGTCAACGTTTCAGTGTGGTAGAGTAGCTGACAAGATTTTAAAACATTCCTGCCTGACGTGTGTGTGTGCGTGTGTGTTTGAAGATGTTAGCTTTGATTTCCCACATCTTGGTTCTGTGAAACTCCAAAGTATACTTCATGACTTATACCCACACACACACAGTATAAGAACATCAAGGAATGACATGTTTTAAAATAGCGGCACGGGAGATAATAGTAATAGTAATAGTAATAGCATCCCATACTTATTTATTCTACCCTGTTCCAGGCAATGTTATTAACACTTCACATATATTTATTCATTTAAATATACCCACAAGTATATGAGGAAACTGAGGCCCAGAAAGGTTAAATAGCTTGACCACCTAGTGAGTAAATGGTAGAAGAGGACATGAACTTGAAATCTTGGCTCTAGAGTTCATGTTCTTGACTTATATACTGTGTTCCTCTAACTTGGGAAGGGAATTTACTGATCTGAACAAAACAAAACAAAAACAGCTGAAGGAACACCACTCAAATTGGACCAAAACATTCTCTTGATGTAGTAAAAGCTACCACTGATGCCTATTTTTTTGTCAAGGGAATTAACTGCTTATTAGACAGATGGAAGAGTTCAACTGAGGGGGGAAAGTCCTAAAGTATGTAGCTTATGTGAGAGAAAGGGCAAGCTTGGTGTACAGTGAGATGCCAAAAATACTTGCAAAAATATGTCAGCAAGATAGCAGGCAGGTGACTAGCATCCCAGAGTCCACATGACAAAGACCAACATGGGAAATGAAGAGAAGGCAAAGAAAAGAGAGATGACAGGTGAACAAAAACCTTCTGTCTTTTACAAGAAGTCTTGTGCAATGAAATAGAAGAGATGAGTCACAGTGCTGTAATTAGATAGGTAGAACATTGTAAATCACAGATTATTGGTAGAATAAAAATCATTAATGATTTAACCAATTAGTATCAAATAATATATATTTTTTTATTTCACCATATTATAGGGGCACAGATGTTTAGGTTACATATGTTGCTCTTCCCCCCCCTTCCTCCCAAGTCCCAGTTTCAAGCGTGTCCATTTCTTGGATGGTGTGCATTACACTCTTTGTGTATGTATATGTATGTATATACCCGTCCCCTCCTCCCCCTTCCCCTCCCCCTTCCCCTCCCCCTTCCCCCTCCCCCCCTACCCAACATCCAATAGATGTTATTCTTATATGTACACTTAAGTGTTGATCCGTTAATACCAATTTGATGGTGAGTACATGTGGTGCTTGTCTTTCCATTCTTGGGATACTTCACTTAGTAGAATGCGTTCCAGCTCTATCCAGGAGTATACAAGAGGTGCTATATCACCATTGTTTCTAAAAGCTGAATAGTACTCCATGGT
>CAUYSK010048961.1:0-48493 GCA_963575035.1 Avahi laniger | reverse complement strand
TTTCCTTACAATAAATTCTTCACATATACTTGCTGAGTGTCTGCCATCTCTTTGTTGCGTGGGCCAAGGCTTGTGATTCTTCCAAGCCAGGAGACAAAGAACTGGGGAAACACTCAAAGTCCAGCCATGGGCAGGACCATGACACTAGTACCATAAAATTATACAGGATCCAATTTTCTTACATTTTTTTTTGTCCTTTTAGTCTTTTAAAAAAAACCCTTCATAATAGCTGTTGTTACTAACAAAATTATAAGTTCAGTCATATCAAAAAATGGAAAATAATATTAAAAGATTATATATATTCCTTGATGTAAGGGATAATAAATAAGAATGAAAACTCTAGGTATTCTTCATGGCAATGAGCAATTAGATACCAATATTAAATGATTTGAACTGGCAAAAGGATAATTTTCATTAGTGATGCTTCATATAGTTCAGTGACCAGCCTAGCATAACTTTGAAATCCTGCACAACCTTGCTATACTCCTTTCTAAGATTTAGACGTGGAGAAACTAGACACTTTTTCATTCCCATTTTTTTTTGTCCTGGAAAGAGTCTTCTGGGGACTTGTGTTTCCCTAAGAAAATAGGGCTGATTCTTAGCCAGTAACAGCACGGTGTCAAAGAGAAAGAGGCTTAAATCCAGTGTCTCTCAAACTGGTAGCAATGAAGGCTATATCACAGAGCAGAAAGTTCCATCCAGATCTTATTTGCTCGCCTCTCTTCTCCAATCCCTCATCTTTCTTGCCTTCCCTCGACTCAAACAGTCAAGCCAGCAGCAGGGATGAGGGTGGGGAGGAAGTAACTCTTTTGTCTGTTCCTCCTTGGCTTTTAGGCTCACCTCCTCTCTCCCTGTTCTGTCTTGGGATCTATTCTATCTATTCTTCCATGAGTAGCTCCATGTTCTTACATATATATATGTAACCCCCTTCCAGTTGCCCAATTCCCATCATTTATAACCTTAGGAAGAACAATGGAAGGCCCAGGAGCTGAGCAGAGAGATCAAACAAACCTCCTGCAAGTGAGGAGTAGAGAAGGAGGCTGGAGGCTGTAAGGCAGCCAGCAGGGGTGTCTGTCTGGGAGTGTGTTCTTCTATCTTGGGCGCATGGACAGGGCTTGATAAATGTCATAGAATAAATAAATAACTGGATAAAGAGACAAATATTTATACACTAATATTTTGATCCCTAACACTCTTGTGTCTTTAACTTTTATACTGTGGAGGCAATATATGTAGGTCTCTCAGATTTTATTGTGAAGAATTGGAAACATTGTCTGAACAGAGCTGGAAGGTGGAAGGGTAAAATGGGAGGCCAAGAGTTCCTGGAGAGCTTGTGCTGCCAAGAAGTAAACAGAAGTTTCCAGATCAGGTTCAAAAATGAAAGGAGATCATTAGGAGCCCTTTCAGAGTTGAAATGGGGCAAGATTCCAAAATAAAAACATAACAGGCATTTTTTTATAGATAATGAAAACACATATGAGTCATACAGTATTGAAATCAAATCCAATAACAATAGAGATCTCAATGCATCAAAAGTATGGAGGATACTTCCCCCTTTGAACTTACATGGAAACCACAAGTCACTGAATGAAAATTGTGAATTTCAATGCACAGTTGGGTGCATTGGGACTATCTTCTGGCTTATATTTCTATGTCACATCTCAGGTGTGGAGTCCACCTAAAAATATTTATGATTAAACATTTCACTGGGTATAACAAAATATAAATTTCCAGTTTTATTTTCAGAAAAGAGACCTAATAAAGGAGGGTAAAAAATACAGTTTTCTGTGCTACCAACTCATTGATGAAGAGATAGCAATGCGAGAGGTTGTTGCCAACACAGAAAAAAAGTAATAAAGTTACAGTTTCTCTTTTTCAAATAAACATTGAGGCAGAGAATGCCAAGAACCCTGGGAAAATACAAAAAGAAAAAAAAATCTTTCTATTATTCATTTAGGAAAGGACAAAGTGGAATTATAAAGTGACACAATGGAAGCCTCCAGAGAAATCTATGTGTAGAGAGAAACTATATATATAGGATGTCCATGTTCTTTGTTGATAGAAATCTCAAAGGAAATACTCTCCTTAATTTGGGAAAGAGCATATATTTGGTATCTTTCCAGGATTCCAGCACTTCTATTTCAAAGGTATGAAGTAAATAATATCACATAGCTGTTGAAAAAAAAGATTAAGATTTTAATTTTATATCAGCTGACATACTGCTTAATAAAAATCATTTACCAGAGTTTGTCTTTGAAACAATGAGCAACTACTAAAATATATTAATACCAGCTCCAAGGGTCAACCTTATGAGGGTTTAACTCCATGCATAACACAGTACCTGGCACTAAAGCATTTGGGTTGAGTTGGCTCTGCCTATTATGGCAGGGACTGTGCAAGATACGTTCTCCTTCCTGATATCAGGTGATCTTCACCATAACTCGATGAAACAAGCAAGTATTTTTCTTTCAAATTACCATCACAATTTTTCTGATTATAACCTCAAAAGGCAGGTACTATTCATACCCATTTTACTGACCATCATCAGACACAGCCAGGATGTATCCAAGCTGGCAATTAAACCCAAGTCTGTCTGTCTCTAAAGTTCATTGCTTAGCATTTGTGGATGGAACCAAATTATAAAATATTGTGAATATAAAGAAACTTACTAAATTGTAGTAATTCATTTCCTCTCTGGGGTTAAGTTTCTGTACACTAACTCTCTGTGCATCTTATAAAAACAGGCAACATGTATTTCTAAGTACATGTACATTTTTATCCATGAAATAGAGAACTTTAACCAATGACTTAAGAGTAGTTGTCTGAGTAATTAAACTCAGTTATACGTACAATGTTTTTTTTTTCCCATTGAAAAATTGGGAAAAAATACATCTCCAGAACCAAAATGCAAAACATTTGTTGATTTTAGAAAGCTTGTAATACTATATCCTACCACATGTGACAAATATTTCTCTTACTGAAATCACTAATCTATCCAGGCTCATTACTCCCAAAAGAAATCCAGCTATGACTGTTTAGTCATTTCCTTCTAACAAATAACATTCATCTAAATCCACTTATGGATTAGAAATCCATAATCTGAAACCTAGATTTTATCTGTTTGGGAAAACAGTAAACCATTTATAATAAGTATATACCTCTTGTTATCCACTGGTGCTCATGTGAAAAGCAACCTGCCTATAGTCAGAGTTTCTGCCCTTGTGAGTTTCACTTGGGCACACCTATTTCAAACCAGTTTGTATAGCATCTTCATAAATATGAAGCATCTTTCCCATTTATCAGGTTTATAGGTCTCTCCCTGTATCTGTTTCATTTATTACAGAACACAATGGCCTTATGTTTTGGGGTTCCTGGTAATGTTTTAAACTGACAATTGTGTTAAGCCACTAGTCAATATTTTAAAACAGAATATCCCAAACATATGTTCCAAATTTGAGGAAAATATGTCCAATCATTTTTACATGATGCAATAACATAAAAATAGAAATTTAATTTTATTTACATAAATTACCTAGCATCGTTTTCATTCTATCTCTAGACACAGAATGATATTAAGAATTTTAAGAGATATGTGCATATAATTTATTCTCATAGAAACTCTCAAGTCCATGTTCATATGGAATGATTTTCCAAAATAATGGATAAAGAAAAAGCTGATGAAATGTGGATAATATTCACAATATAAAATGAATCTCCGCTTTTAAGAAATCAACCTTTAGAAATTCAATCTTCGAAACTCAGGCTAACACTTTCTGCAAATTTGTTTTTGAAAATCACATTGTGTAGACACCTCCATGTCATCATAAGGCCTATAATTCAACACAAATGAATAAATAAAAATAGGTAAAATGAATAAAACTGTCATCTTCCTGATTATAAATTTGCAGACTTTTTGCTTTCCCTGAACTAGAGAGGGTAGATATTGCCGATGAAACTCCAGGGAGAGAGAGAAGGACCCATGTCATGATCTGACTTTTCCCCCTCTTTGGAATCTCACACTGGAAAATCTGCACAACAAGAAGAAAAATGAATTGTGTCCAGGGAATACAAACATGATACTGAGCACTTACAATGATTTCTGAATGCCAAATTTAGAATTTTGGACAAACGTTGGGGAGGGGATATCTTTAAGGATATATCTCCAGGAAGGGAAATTGGGACACGGTTTTCTGATTTGTTTGCTTGGTTTTATTCTTCTTGTTGTTTTGGTTCGGTTTCGTTTGGTTTTTTAGAGCTGAAAATCCAGAGTCTCTGTTGCATATTAGGAAATCAAAGACTGGCAACTACTAATTGTGCTGATTGGCTGGTGATATTTATGCTGATTATTTAGGCATTTTGTAGACAATGAGCTGTTTGTGCTCATTTTTTTCCAGGAAGTGGTCTTGCTGTATAAATGAGGCATCAGTTACTTTAATTCTTAATTTATCAGGATTCGTATTCATACCTACATCATCAGGTTGGATCTCTGGTTATGTTACTTCATGGGTTTGAGGCCAATCAACTCATTTGAGCTGCTAGTTTTATGCTCTTGTTACAGACTATGAAATACCATTTCTGAAGGGCTCAAATGTAGCCTTTTTGCACTAGAACCTTGGTTTATTTTTGCAGTTGCAAGGGAATCACATGAACGTTTAATATGAATTACATAATTTAGATAAATCTAGTTCTCAAAAAGCTATCACAGGTAAATTAAAGCACTGTCCTCAGAAATTTTGTATTGACCACCAACATGGCAGTATTTGTGCTCAAAATTGTGTGTTGGTTAGCTATTCCTGCATGACAAACACCACACAATTTCAGTAGCACATAACAATAAGCATGTATTTTTTACTTGTGTATATGGATTGCGTATGGTTAGGCAGATCTAGGTTGGGCATAGCTGGATTTATCCAAGCTGATGGTTGGGTCCAGATGTCTCTCAACATTCTTGAACTAGATGACTACTCAGACCACATTCTTCTCATGGCAATGGCAGAAGCAGTGTGTGATGCAGGCACATTCCATGCTTTTTCTTCCATTATTTATGCTACATTGCATTGGCCAACGCAAGTCACGTGGCCATGTCTGCAGTCAAAGGGTGAGGAAGTACACAGCCCACCAGGAGGCTATGGCAAAAATAAGGATGTGTAATGCTATCACAGGTGAATGAATAATTGAGTACAGTACTTGAAACTATTACACTTGGGAAATAAAATGAAACTTTTATAAAATGAAAATCACTTTCTTGGAAAGAATAAAGATCTTTCAGACTTCATCAATATACAATTTATTGGTAATTGACTGTTTCCTATCATTCATTTCCTATGCATTCTCACCGGATGCTCCTTCTCCTAGAGTCTCTTGCTCCTCTTTCTTAATTTGATACATTTTTATTCATCCTTCAAGCTCAGCACAGGTATCAGGTTTCATAGAAGGTGCAAGCCTTCTAGCACAGCACTTTCCATGTTGTGTTGTAATGATCTATTTGTCAGCCTCCCCAGAGGGCTGAGAACTCCTTTGAATCTTTTGTTCCTAGCACTGCATCTAGCAAGCACTCATTATATATTTATTAAAGGAAAAAATAAATAAAAATGAAAGAAGGAAGACAAAAAGACATAATCCCTGCCTTCAAAGTTGATGATTTATGCTCCAAAAATATTTATTTTCTCCATAGTTTTATACAAGTGAATGTGAATTATGAAATCAAATTATTTTCTTGCTGAAATGAAAATCATGTAACTAAGTAGATTATTCATTAAAAAAATTAGTACCCCATTATTTCCTTTAAAACAATGTAACATGTATTTATTCCTCAAAACTAATTACATTTTTTATTTTAAATAAAACCACAATATATGTAGGAAATTAATAATCATAGCCAGTATGTATATAAACCTGAGCTTTGTTGTTAATCATATGTAAACTACTGAACGGTGACATTAGGAGGAAAATACAATATTTGATTATTATGAATGGTTGTTAAGGATTATTTGATAATATCTGGCATCACTCTTTTGAATTATAAAATGTGAATCATTGAAGCAATTAAATCACAGCACTCAAATCTCATTAAAGAAGTATGAAAACAAACCTTAGAATGGCTCTATTAAATAAGTTTTCTTTTCTTCAGTTAAAAAAGGATAATAAACCCTGAAATTAAATATAGCAATAAGAACAGGCTTTCCAGCTAGGAGTATTTTTTGAGAATAGTCATCCAAGCCAGAATTACTTTAGTGTTTGGATTCAGATTTATTGAAATATGAATTGTTAAAGTTGAAAACACATACATATCCATAAAGGGTTGTAGTGATTTGGCAATCTTAGCCTCATATTCTGGAGTATAGCTTCTCATTAAGCATATGAAAATTATTCATTATTCTGATCATTATAGTAATTGGATGATACCTTTTAAATATGATCTACTTCATTTAATGACTGTCAAGAAATGCACTGTCATTCAGTAATTTTATGAAGATTGTTTCTTTTCAATTATTTTGAAATGATAAATTAAAAAATTCTATACCAAAAATTCAGTATGTGTGAGAAGTAACTCAAAATATGAGGAAGAGTACTTTCTTTTAAAATATGACTTGTTCATTATATACCAATTTTTTAATGAATCAATTTAATCTAGAAATTAGTATGGTATGTGGTACATCCTTAACTAATACACGGTATAAATATTTGATGCAATTAAATACATAAATATGAACTGTTTCACCTTAACACTGTTTATATAGTTTCTGGTGAACGCATTAAGTTGAGCCACATGAAACTGATAATATCTATTGAAATTTTTACCTACAAAATGATAAATTCACATGCCTCAACTTAAAAAATGTTTATTGACAGAACACTCTATATGTATTTGTTTCCATATAGTAATGTGTTTTTTTTAATTATTACCAATATTAGAATTTTAAAGTTAGTACAAATTTTATAAGTTTTAAAAAATATATGCAAGAAGGTGAAGCAAGAGTATGACTATAGACATTGGTTGCCAGATCATTTCAGAAAGAAGGAAAAGTTTTAGATGAAAAGAACAAAAAACAAAAAACACAGCTCAAGTGTAATTCTGAGGGAAAAGTGCCAGAACCTACTGGAGAGTTTCTGGGAAGAAGCTCTGGAGCAGAACGAGAAAGAGCAAGAATTCAGCAGAGATCAACCCCCAAGAATTTGGAGTCCTGTGGAAAGGGTAGGTGAGGGTTTGGTTTCTCCTCCCCCACACCTCGGGCAGACTGCAGGCTCCTGCGCTGCTAAAGAGCTTTTCCGTTCTCATGAACCCAAAAGCTGCTGAAGCCAGGACCTAGAAGCTTCTTGAAAACAAAGTACTGGACTGCCAACCCCTTCAGGATCACTCATTGTCACCACAGATCCAAGCTGAGGCAGTGGGAAGTGTACTGCTTCTCCACCCATCCTATGCCTTTGTCCTGCCCAGGGAGCTTCAGCCCTTCAATTTTCATGTCACTGGTCACCACACAAACATTTCTCAGCCTCTGCCCAGACTGTGGTGGCCACAGGGGGTGAGAGGGTCCTGAGGAACTGTGTGATCCTAGAGCTTGGACATTTTGGGTGGGCTGCCTTCTGGGGAGAGGGAAAAAGGGGACCAGAGTGCCAGCTGTCTTCCACTCAGACCCCTTTGCTCTCCTTCCTTCGTCCACTGCTGCTGAGTGGCATGGGTGCCCCAAGGAATAATTAAGCTGGGGCTCTCCAGAGTGGCTGCTTCTCCTCCGTTGGTGAGTCTACTACATCCAGGCTCTTACAGAGAGTGGGGCTCACATTTTTCCTCTTAAAGATCTGCAGCAGACCAAGGGGTGCTCAGATTCTGAGCTCCCTGCCTGCCAGCACTTCCCAGTCCTACTCGACTGGCTGCTCCAGCAGAACAGGGCACACCATGAAGTGAAGGGACATTAAGCCTGCTTGAGCATTCCAGGGGCAACTTGGGACGAGCACACTCCACCCTGGCATGGTCAGGGATTGGACTTGTGGGACCAGGGGATAGTCCCATAGGCTGGAAGCCATATCCTCAGGACTTGATCGTGTTGCTTGGGAACACAGAGGGGAGATTTGTGAACTAATCTTGGGAGGTGATGGAGTTCACGTGGGCAGAACTGAAAGGAAAGTGCAGCATGGGCCCAAGCTGTAGCGTACTCATAAGCAAGCCCCCCGCTCTGCCCTGGAAGCTGCACTTATGGTCCATGGTGGGATCCTGGTAAGGGAATCTCTTAGCCTGCAACACCATTACTGGTGAGCTCAGCTAGTTTGGACAGCTACTTGCTTCAGATGCTAGAAGGAGTGAAATCCACTCCTGACTGCCAGACTATGAATCCCAGATGGGCCCTCCCACACAAGCAGACTTTCTGGTTTGGTAGAGCACACCAGCTCTCCAGAAATGAGTCCCAATCAAGATGGAAATACTGAAATGACAGATAAATAATTCCAAGCATAGATTGTAAAGAAGCTCAATGGGATCCAAGAGTAAATGAAAAACCAACTCAAAGAAACCAGAAAAACAGTTCCTCTCCCTGGTGGCTTTCCCTAGTGGCCTGGGAACTGACCCTCAACACTGCTGAGACAACTTTGTTCCCACCTCTGTGGAGCCTGAAGGTAGGCCTGTCTTACCCAGCCTAGCTCCGCTACCCACCTCTGCTGTGGTGTAGAATAAGAAGTCCCCTGGGAGATCTAGGGCTCCACTCACCACCTGGGACATTCCAGTGCTTCTCTTAACTGACTACAGCTAGTCACAGGTCCCAGAAAACACCACTGCAGGTGGCTCTTTCCTGCAAGAGCCTCCTACAGCATTTGCCGACTCAATCATATGGCATGGCTGGCTCTTGTTCCCAAGTACCACATGGTGTTCAGAGATTAAACTGGGTGTCCCAATATAATTCACACTGTTAAGAGGACCACAGGGCTGGGGAAAGAGAAAATATTTCAAAGACCTCCATTTTCTCTCATCAGCAAGAGACAGGGAATCCGCCCATGCACATAGTACACCACCACTACAGCCTACAAATAACTAGAAATTGAGAAAACCACCACAGTAAGGATATCTATAGCCAAGGTAGTCATCCAGAACCTAGACACTCATCAAAGTACCCAAAAGCAAAGCCAAAAGTCCTTACCCGACACGTGCTACAGACATACTCTTAAGAGTGAAGGGAGAAAGAAAGCTTTGTCCAAACAAAATAAAATCAAAAACCAGAAAGTGGTATCTATTCCAAATGAGAGGGAATCAGCATGAGAACTCTGGAAGTATTAAAAATCAGAGTGAAAGGACACCTCCAAAGGAGCACACCAGCTCTCTAGCAATGAGTCCCAATCAAGATGGAAATACTGAAATGACAGATAAATAATTCCAAGCATAGATTGTAAAGAAGCTCAATGGGATCCAAGAGTAAATGAAAAACCAACTCAAAGAAACCAGAAAAACAGTTCAGGAGATGTGAGACAAATTTACTAAAGAGATAGATATATTAAAAAAAAAAAAGAAACCAAATAGAACTTCTGGAAATGAAAAATTCATTTATGGAAATATATAACAGAGTGGAATGTTTTAAGAATAGACTAGGCCAAGCAGAAGAAAGAATTTCATAGCTTGAAGACAACTCTATCAAATTAACCCACTCAGTCAAAATTAAAGAACGAAGAATCAGAGCAAAAAGTCTACAAGAAATATATGATTATATAAAATGGCCAAATAGACTGGGCATGGTGGCTCTTGTCTGTAGCACTCTGGGAGGCTGAGGCGGGAGGATGGCTTGAGGTCAGGAGTTCTAAACCAGCCTCAGCAAGAGCTAGATCCCGTCTCAAATTAGCTCAGCATGGTAGTACACACCTGTAGTCCCGGCTACTCGGGAGGCTAAGGCAGAAGACTAGCTTGAGCCCAGGAGTTTGAGGTTCCTGTGAGCTAGGCTGACACCACGGCACTCTAGCCCAGGTGACAAGAGTAAGACTCCATTTCAAAAAAAAAAAAAAAAAAAAAACACAAAGAAAATGGCCAAATGTAAGAATAATAGGCATCCCTGAGGGTGAAAGAGTAAAACCAAATGGCCTGGACTTTTTACTTGAAGAAATAATTGAGGGAAAGGAAAACTTCCCTGGTCTTGCTAGAGATGTAGACATCCAGACACAAGAAGCTCAATGAGCACCTGGGGGATTTGCTACAAAAAGGAATTCACCAAGGCATATAGTTGACTTGCCAAAGTCATCATGAAAGAGGAACTCCTATGAAATGTGAGGTGAAAACATCAAGTAACTTACAAAGGGAAATCCATTAGACTAATAGCAGAATTCTCAATGGAAAACTTATAAGGAATAAGGACCTGTCTCTAGTCTCCTTAAAAAGAATAATTGCCAGTCAAGAATTTTTTATCCTGCTAAACTAAGTTTCATAAATAAAGGAGAAATAAAGTCTTTCCCAGACAAGCAAAAATCAAGGGAATTGGTCACTACTAGACCCCCCCCTACAGGAAATGCTCAAAAATGCATTATACATGCAATAGCATAAGAGGGAAAACAAAACAACATGTTGAACAGAACAGCATCCCACATATTAATACCAAGACTCAATGTGACTGGTCTGAACTTCCCACTTAAAAGACATAGACTGGCTAAAAGGATGAAAAACCACAGTGCAAATTTTTGCTGTCTCCAAGAAACACATCTAAACCATGAGGACTCACACAGACTGAGGATAATGGGAGGGAAAAAAAAATGCCACACAATGCAAACCAAAAGCAAGCAGGAGTACCATTCTCATATCAGATAAAATACTTTAAATAAACAATGGTAAACAAGACAAACATATACATTACATAATCGTAAAAGGAGCAATTCAACCAAAAGACATAAGAATCCTAAGTTTTATTCAGCTGAACTTTATTCAGGCCAATATAGCGACTAATTATATGTTTTACTGCTGATTATATCCTTGATATCCTTGGATAATATCAAACCAAGACACACATACACAGACTCAGAATGTCTCTCTCTGTCTCTCTCTCTCTCTCAACTCTATCTTTACGTACGAGTTAGCAGTTAGTCTTGGTAAGCAAACTGTTCAGTTGATTCAATCTTAATGTCCAGGAGCAGGCACAGTAGCTTAGATCGTTTTGTTGGTTCTCAGCATTGCTTAGCAAATACACTCATACATACACACACACACAGACACACACCTATGAATGCATGTTTTGTCACAAAATTGTCTAGCACAGGGGTAGGAAATTATTTTTGTTTTGTCTTAATCTCATAATATAAAATTATGAAATTAAGACAAATAAATTAAGACCATAAATTTAAAATTTTTTTTTCACTTTCCATATTTTCCTTTGCATAAATATCTGTATACATTTTTATGTTGGTATTTTATATATAAAATATACATTATATATATGATATTATATTAAGCAAGTTATTTTCTTTATTCTTAAATATTCCTAAAAGTATGCCATTTTGGTGTGTAGAGTTATTGTGTAGTTTGGAATGTACAATGATTTATTTTACCAGGTCCTTTTTATTAGATATTTAGTTTGGTTTCAACATTTGTCCACTATAAATAATGCTGTAATGAACATCTGTGTACAGAAATCTTTGACCTCATCTTTCATTATCTCCTTAGTACAGATTTCTAGAAATAAAATTTATTGTCAAAGGATGTCCATCTCTATTTAATATAAAATTGTGAATGAAATTATTTATGACATTACCATGATCACAGTTTCAATTTGCTTATAATTTCTTAGAATATTACATGTCAGATACTATTCTAGACTGTGAATAATTTACACATTTTAACTCTTGTGGTTTTTTATTACAGATGGAAACCATGGAATAGTTTTCTTTAGAAACTGATTACTCAGGCTTACCTATGTCTCTCATTAAACAAATGTGAAACGTTTCATATTAAGCACTTCATCCTTCCCCTTGTTGAGGTTTCTGGGGATTTTTGTTGTTGTTTTTTACTTTTTAAAATGCTTTGACTTATTATGAATCCAGAAAGCCCTGGTATTCTTCACCAATATCAAGGTCTTAACCTGTGTTCCAGACAATGCCAATCTGAGTAATTACGTATTTCCTGCTGTCTTCCAATCAGATTCATTTGGGAAAGTTATTTTCTTCTTCCATGGAAATGACAGCTTAATGTTACTTTTACAGATGAGTTTTGAAAAGCAGACTGGATTTTAACACTAACAGTTTACAATAATCTCAGCTCAGTTCAGGGAACCTGCAAAGTAAGTCTGTTCTCTAAAACTGCATGCCTCTAAAAAGCTACTTTATGAGTAGTTCTGAAGAACAACACAGAGGTGTACACCATACATCATAATATATCATTGCTAGAAACATTCTAATGCCTTAGCTAAGTAATATATTTTAGTGAAATTGCATTAATATACTTGTTGGAAATATTTTTTTGCTAAATATATCCCAAATCAATGTTGGCCAATAAATTTGAGCAGTTCTCAATTTACAGACATGGGCAAAAGAGTGATCTCATAAGTATTACAAAACAAAATCCTCTGTTAAATACTGTTGGTAAAGAAAACCTTACTCAGCCATTTTCATGGTCTGAAATATTGGCGCGCTTTTGACTCTGGCCTATGTCATCAATGACTAAAGAAAGAAATACCAGGGAACACAAGTATTGAAAAATTTTACTACTTATAGCTGTTAGATGAGATTTCAATGGTGATTATTTCTAGGCTTATCATCATTTCAAACAAATCATTTGTGTAACACTATTGTATTTTAATGAGAGTGAGAGAATAGTTTTTCTTCCAACTGGCGCTCAAATATTGCTTTATTTTATTATGCAAAATATGCATAAGAACAATTTGTTGGCATACATTTGACATCTAATTGTGAGACATTTATGTAGTATCTCACACATATTCTTATTTGGCTTTTGTAAAAAGTGTTTTGCATATTTTATGCAAATGTAATATTCCCTTGTTCTTAAAGATAGACAGCACATATCTACTTAAGTAAAATTCTATTACAGAGTAAATTCAGATAGGCTAATTTTATTTAAAATGAAAATTCACAAGTTTTTTTTTTTTTTCTCTTAAGCTAGAGGGCCGATTCTAAAAGCATAATTTTCAATTACAAGTTTTACTGAAACCAAACTGACTGGTTTATACAGAATGTGTCATTCCCGGAAAGTGAAATGGTCATTGATTACCTTTATAGAAATCATACATCATGATGCTTGAAAAGATGCACACAAAATTTTCCCTTAATTATATTTTTATATATGTATCCAAGATACACATAAAAATGGTAAAGATAAATTAGAGATGCAATAGGCTAAAGCTGTTAATAGTGGGGTTTCCAAACTCAAAATTTTTCAGTTTGAATCACAGATTTACCATCTACTTACTTGAGCAAGTTCTTAGCCTCTCTTTGGCTTAATGTTCTTATCTGAAAAATGGTTATGATAAAAGTAGGTATCTTGTAATTTATGCAAAACAGAATAGTGCTTGGCATCTAATAACCTCCAAAATATTAATATCACATTAGTAGTACCTTATTCTGAAAAGTTCCATATCTACTTGTTAGTTAATATTTTTGTTGAAAACCTACTGTATGCAGACCAGCGTGTGTGTATAAATATTAGCAATTTGAAAAGATAAACTGAAAAAGCAAATTATGAGTATTGAAGACAGAAAAAAAGGTAGTAGGAAAAAAACATGGGCATTGTAAGAAAGTAGATAAAGTTATTACAGAAATTGGCAGTAAAAGCAAAAATCATAATTATATAATAGAGTTATTAAACATGAAAGAGTAAAGAAACAAACTTAAAAAGTGAAATTACTAAGCACACAAGCATGGAAAGAAGAAAATTAGCAACAGTGTTTTGAAAAGAACTATTTGTATAGGCAGAAAACATGTTCTGAAGACCTATATATAGGGAATAGCCAGAAGAAAAGTCAATCAAATAAATTAAAGACCTTATAAATTATGTTTTTAACATTTTGTTTTAGTCACAAAAACCAGGCTTTTGGACTGCTCTTAGAGGAATGGCAATGGTTTGCCATAATTTCTTTACTTCTAAATCATCCATGCTTAGGAGAATAATTTTCAAGATACCTCTTTGAGGTTAGTATTTCAGAGTCTGGTTAGTAAATGGAGTAACTTTACTGGATGTATGATCACATCTATATTGGTAACCAGTGAAAACCTACCTAAGTACATCTATCTCAATTTTCACAAAGGTCCAATAAAGGGGCCTCTATTCTTATTTTATTGTCAAGGAAAAAAAGTTATTTTGTTCATGTCCTTAATAACTTACAGCTCATAAGTGGCAAATAAAATCATCTGAAGTCTTGCCTGACTTCTAAATTCATCCTTTTCTCTGGAAATCACACTGCCTTAATAAAACTTGCAAGAGAGAGATTGGATAGCATAGAAATCACAAATAATTAGAAAGGAACGAGAAAAGGAAAACAGAGAAGATCTTAAAAACAATCTTCATTTGAAACAAATACATTAAGGATAAAAAGCAGGCACATTTGTTTTCAAACACTGAAGTACAAAATGCTTTAGTAATTATGCACTTTCAACATAATTACAACAAAAGGGTAGGCTCCATTGTAAAATTCTGTAAGATTATTATTATAAAGTAATTAAAATTCTTGGGAAATAATATTCTACAAAGATGGAGTATAAATAGTTACCTATAAATAGTTACCTATTATTTATGTTGGTTTGGATGCTATTGAATTGATTCAAACACACAACCCCTTGTAAAATCAATAGGATTTTATATCCAGAGCAAGATTACAGATTGTACTGACCAAAAGACGAAATGTGCTTTCCATTTAAGGATGCTTTTCAAAACATGTCTTTATAAAAAGATAAAATAGAAATTCATGTAAAAGTAAAATACTAGCAGGATTTCCTCACTGGGTGCTCACCAGGGCACTCTTCTACTTTTTCCCCTACTTATTTTGAAGAATTTGCCTTTTTGTTTTATCAAGATTTCTAATCCATTTGATTTGAAAGATGCTTGAGTGCTTTTTAAAGCAGCAATTGCCAAAGAAATTAATCAAAGCCTTCACAATACACCTTACTTGAGAGTTTTTGAAAACAGCGGCAGAGGCAGACAACAGCAGTCTGAATCAGCAAGAATAATTCTTTACTAGCAGTTCAACGTAAACAACTCTTCACCTGAATAGTTATACCTGGTCCTCAGAATAACTGCAAGTTAAAGAACGATCACTTTCTCCTTTAATCTGTTCTTGTGATGAGTTCATTCACTGATTTTTAAACTAAATTACCTTGTGTTCTTGGGATAAACGTAACTCTTCCATGGTGTATTTCCTTTTGAAAAATTATCATTCTTCATCGTTTAGGAGTTTTTGCATCTGTGCCTACGAGTGAAAGTGTTCAGCAATTTAGCTTTCATATACTGCTAGTCAGGTTTCAACATCCAACTAATGTAGCTTCCAAAAAATGAATCCTTGAATAGTTCCCCCTTGTTTATAGTCTGGAATTTGTTGGAAGCATTGACGTTTGTTCCTTGAATGTCGGTGAGGTCATTAGGGTCTAGAATTTTCTCAGTAGAAAAGTTAGGTGATGATTTGTGATGTGGCTTTAATAGCTATAGGGTCACTTGTATTTTTAGTTCTTGAGCCAATTTTGTTGCATTTCATTTACCTTGTTTTTTGACTTGTCCTTCATGGTCTCTGTGTTTCCTCTTTATTAAATCTGTCAAAAATGTTGTTTTTCACTTTTCATACTTTACTTTCTACTAGTTTAGAAATTATACTCTGTTTCTATTCTTTGTCTCTCTAACTTAATTAAAGTCGAATTTGTCAATTAAATTTAAATTAGCATACTTAATTTATCAAAGTCTAAAGTTAATATCTATACATACTTCTTGAAAAATAGGACTTCAGACTTTTAGAACATTTAAGCTCTATCCACTAATCCTCTCCTTTGATGCATATGCTACTGGTTTTTATATAAATTTATATTTGTATTTAAATTCTATATTATTTTTAATCACATAAGATGTAATTTTTCTTACATAATCAATATTTATTTGTTTTTAAAATATATTTAATTCTTTCATTTATTCTTGAAATTAATCATTTCCATCTGTAATCACTTTTTTTAACATCATTTCAAAATTTTCTTTAATGAAGATCTGATGGCGGATATATGGACTAGTTTTCCTTTGATAAATTGGCTCTCATTTTTAAAAGATTGAGTTTGAAATTTTATATAGTATATACATTATATATATTAACAGTTACAGACTAATTTTTTACTATTAGTACTTTCAAAATATTTCTATCATCTTACATCCATTGTTGCTGGTAAAAAGTCACAATGACAATTACTAATTAGAAAATTCAAAAAAAACTTTAAAGGTTTCCTTAATCTGTAAGTTAACTGGAGTTGTAAAAATATGAAATAAATTAATATAGAATATTTTGAATGAAAATATATAGCAATTTTCCTGAATAGAATGACTCAGTATCAGAAAAATGTCAGCCTTTCCCAAATTAATCTGTTAATACACTGCAAATTCAATCAAAATTCTAAAAAGTTTGTAGTTTGTGTGTACTTGTGTATACATGCTTAAATTCATATTGAGGTATGAAGAGCCAAGAGTAACCAAGAAAATGTTGAAGAAAATTAAGATCAGTAATGTGAAGTTTCCCCTATTTAATATCAAGACATTACAGTGCTTTGATGATAAATATCTTTGACTTTATTTAGGGATAAACACAAAAGAAGAGAAAGCTCAGAAATAGATCATGCATATATGGTAACTTGGTATGTGACAGTGTAGACATTATAAACCAGTGATGAAACAATGTGATACTTACTAAATGTGTTGGGACAGTAAACTGAATACAGAAAAAGGTAACATTTGAAACTTACCTCACACTACTTATAAATAGATTCCAGATAAATATCTAAATCTAAAAAGTGAAAGGTAAAAAATTGAACAAGTAAATATAGGAATATATATGTAATTGTATATGGTCCGATTTTTTATTGATATACAATTTTTTTTACATATTTATGGGATACATGTGATATAAGTAAGGCACAACATGCCCATATCATTAAGGAATACTATGTTTATGGATGCATATAGATGAAGTAGAAACATAAAAATATAAACAGGAACTTACCAACTTAGGTAAAAGGGAGTTTCAATGAAACTGTAATGTTTTATTTCTTCAAAACAAATTGGCTAAATTTAATATGCAAAATGTTAATGTTAATTAAATGTGATTGGGAAGTCTATGGAGATATGTTCCATTATTTTGATTATCTTTCAATATGTTAAAAATATTTCATAATTTAAAAAATTTGATTCAGAAATATAAACCTACTTTGCAAATTGCACCAGATGCTATAAACCAAATCAAGCAATTATTTTTTAATCGTTATGTGCAGACAATATTTTAGCTCCTAGTGCACTCACACGGATTTTTCCAGATGTTACCTCATAAAAGAGATGATAATCATCAACAATTGTAGTGTTATCTTTGAATTATGAGGGTGTTAATGCCGTATATTATAAAGAGAACAGTTCTCATGGCAATGGGCAATGGTAGTTTACCTTCATGATGACAATTTCAGTACTGCTTTATAGTTCAAATTCAGAATGCTACCAAAATAGGAACACATATTTAGTGTTTTTTGGCCTCAAAAGTGTTAAACATATAAAATGTTAAGACAAACTTACACAAGAAGAATAAAGGTCTACAGAGTTTTGGTACTACTTACTAAACAGAAATCTTTATAATACAATATTAATATAAGCTCAATTTACTGAGCTCTCACTATATGATGGGCACCGTCAAGAATTTTCTATACATTATCCCATTTGATTACCACAGCAACCCTGAGAAGTACAATTATTACACATTTCACTGAAAGGGAAACGGAGATTTAGTGATCTAATATCATGTCTAATATCACAGAATGGGTGGTAAAACCCAGCAAATGCAGCCCAGTGTAGCTCCAAAGACTTGGCCGTTAAGAACAACTTTATAATTATCAAATAAATTGTTTTCTCCAAAAAGAAAAATGATGTTTACCATGGCATGTTAGCCAGTTGTATTTTAAGCTGTTACAACACCTGCACATTTTACTGGTGGACAATTTTTATCTAGCATCAACTTTAAAAAGAATCATTTAAATGTAATAGCTTTTTGCTTGACTGGATGAGAATTAACAAATAGATCAAACTTTTTTTAAAGTTTTTTTCCCCAAAAATATTTGGAACTTCATTAAAAATGTTATAAAAAGAACATGGAATCGGCATGGTGAAAGCTTTGCAAATTATAAGACCATTGAAAATTTGAAATATAGTCAAGATTTTGACATAATGGTACCAACCAAAGTAGTTTTTAACAAGTTTTAGAAAGTTGTTATGAGCACAAAAACATGTTTTTTTTTTTTTTCCAATTCTTAACAGTATATCCCTAAAGACTGTTTAATCAGAAAGGTTTGGTAAATCTGTCTTCCAACTATGTACGTAGGTCTTAACTATATATCAGGAATGTTGAACTCCTGGTATTGAAAGTCACACTATTAAGAAATAGTAAAAAAAAGAATGAATGGCCACGGCTTGCAATCCAGCAAAATCTTAACACAAAAAGTACTAAAACAGAGGTGTGTCAATGTATATACAATATTAATTCTCCTGTTGCAAAACATTTTACTGACAATAACTTGATAGGGACACAATACACTCAGAGCTATATTTGTTGTACACAAGTATTTGTACTTTTTTAAAAAACTGCTTTAGTTGAGGCAGGAATATTGAATCCACTGATACAAATTACATTTTAAGAAAATCAATGATCACTAATGGAAGAAGAAAAAGATGGTTTTGATGCCACTTTTGTTCCAGTTTTATTTCTATAACATTAGTTATATGGCAAATTTTACTTGCCACGATTTTCTTATATGTGTGTACCCTCTCCAGATCAATGCAACTTATAATTTGTTTTTCCCCTGAAGATCATTTTTACATAATACCTCTTTGTTCTTACTGTAGAGTGTATATTTGAGCAATGGATAATATACTAGACTATTTGGGTTGTTTATTTGGTCTACTCCACTTTAATCATCTCATTTTCAGTACATCTGAGTAATTTTTTGCTGAAATAGTGAGAGTTATCATTCTACTATCATAGAATCCCCAAATGTTAGGTTGTTCAAAGGGAAGTGAAGGAAAAAAGAACAAAGAACAAATGATATAGACTAGTGGTCAAGAGCATGGGGTTGGAATAAGATGGATTGGGAGTGGAGTCTCAGTTTCGTCACTTTTAGCTGTGTGACCCTGGGCAATTCTGTTCCCTCATTTGTAAAATTAAAATATTAACAAGGTTGTTTCAAGATTAAATAGGATTTAAAACTCCACTTTCCAGAACATAGAAAACAACTAGTCTTTAATAATTTTCCTTATTGATAGAGATCATCATAATTTGGCTTTATTATTATTTTTGAAGTAAATGTGAGACAAATAAGTAAGCTTAAAACATGTTATTCAACTCTTTTCCATCAGTGTAAATAATTGAGAGCTGGCTTTCTTTGAAGAGCCTCAGATTATGTAATAATGAATGATTATGTAATTATTGCAGAATTATAAAAATATTATATGCAATAATTTTAATAGCTAATCTATAGCAATCAACATATATCTTTCAGTGTTTTATTTATTCAACAAATATTAACTGAGTGCCCATTACCTGTCAAGCATGATTCAAATAATAAGAATTTACTATTGAACACAGCAGGCATATACCTACAAAGCTTACTTTTGAGTCTATTCTTCTTAGAGGTTACATTAAAAACTATTAGTGAATGGTTTTGTATAAATAAATAAAATAATTATATAATTGGAAAAATAATATAGTGCATAATTACAGAGCAATCTACACAAATGCATTAGGAATTTGAAAAATATTTACTACTTAACATGGCTATAATTTTGGTTATGTATAAAATTCTCCTTATACTTGAAAAGTATGTTGGCTGTTTCTAAAAGGGGCCATATATTTGATTTTCACGGAGTTTCAAAGGATGTAATTTAATACATATTGTATGCTGCAACAATGATTTGTAAGAACAGATGGTCACATTTGAAAATATGTCACAGGGTGTGAAAACTGCCCATTATTTAATGAAAGTTCTTTATTATTCTATAAAAGGCTGATAATTCACGTGAATTACCAAGTGACCTATATTAAATGTTTCCATGTAAGATATGCAAAACAAAATATCACCTCAATTTTCTAAATTATATAAGTGATAATAGAGAGTAAAACTAAGTTATCTAGCATTTTATAGAAATCAGCTTCTGGTTTAATGCAGCATATGTAGATGTATTCTTAAACAATTCTTTTGTAAATAAAAAAATAACAGCACTGGATACCTAGCTAAACATATGTTTTGACCACAAAAATGAGGAAAAACGACAGTATTGTTTCATGCAGCAGTTAGGGAGGTAAGGAAGAAATTGCATGAAGGGGGAAATGTTGGTTGAACATGACATGGCATACAATGCCAAACACAATGCTACATGATTGTCCCCTTTGCATAATGGTGCTCTAAGAGCTCATTAGATGTCTTTGAGATATATCTTATTTCAGCTAATTCTCATCACAACCCAGTCAGGTAGGTTTTCATATCTCCATCTTTACAGCAAAGATACATAGAATCAGAGTCTTTAATTGGTGAGAGAGAAGACAAGCAAGAGCGTGTGTGGCTACAAGGAAACATAATAACTGATTTTCAAGACTCTATCATTTTCATTCCATCCACATTTTTTGGTTTGGTTCTTTCAGAGTGTTACGGGGGTACAGATGCTCTGGTTACGTAAATTGCCTTTGCAGCCGTCGGAGTCAGAGCTACCAGCATGCCCATCCCCCAGACACCACACATGGCTTCGGTTAGGTGTGAATTTACCCATCCTCTCCTCCCCCCCCTCCACCTGCCTCACACTCTGTGAATGTTACTTCCCATATGTGCACATTAGCGTCGATGGATTAATACCAATTTATTGGTGAATACATGTGGTGCTTATTTTTCCATTCTTGTGATAGTTCACTTAGAAGAATGGGCTCGAGTTGCATCCAGGATAATACAATAGGTAGTTCACCATTTTTTTATGGCTGAATAGTATTTGATGGGGTACACATACCACATATTATATTAATCAAATCATGTACTGATGGGCACTTGGGTTGATTCCACATCTTTGCAATTGTGAATTGTGCTGCTATAAACATTTGAGTGCAGATGTCTTTTTTAGAGAATGTCTTTTTTTCCTTTGCGTAGCTACTGAGTAGTGGGATTGCAGGATCAAATGGTAGTTCTACTTTTAGTTCTTTGAGATATCTCCATACTACTTTCCATAGAATTTGTACTGATTTACAGTCCCATCAGCAGCGTGTGAGTGTTCCTATCTCTCCGCATCCACACCAACATCTGTTGTTTTAGGACTTTTTCAAAGACTTTCTCACTGGAGTTAAATGATATCTCACTGTGATTTTGATTTGCATTTGCCTTATGATTAGAGATGTTGAGCATTTTTTCCTATGTTTGTTGGCCATAAGTCTATCTTCTTTTGAAAAGTTTCTGTTCATGTCTTTTGCCCTTTTTAATGGGGTTGATTGATTTTTCTTGCTGATTTTCCTAAGTTTTATATAGATTTCTAGTTATCAGCCCTTTATCAGATGTATGGCCTGCAAATATTTTCTCCCATTCTGTAGGTTGTCCATTCACTCTAATCATTGTTTCCTTGGCTGTGCAGAAGCTTTTTAATTTGATCATGTCCCATTTATTTATTTTTGTTGTTGCTGCAATTGCTTTTGGGGTCTTGTTCAGTGGTCATTTTGATGCATCCATATCATACTGTCAGCCTATGTGTGCAGCTCATTCTGCATATGAGTAGAAACATAAAAATGCAGAAGCAAAGAATACTTACTCTGCAATGTCAATTATTTAACCTTCATGCTCTTGAGCATGAATGTGTTTAATCTGTGCTCTTGCTGCCAAAGAAGCAAAAAGGATACAAGAACATTCTGTACCAATGAAATTTGTTCAAAGCCATGTACACCATTAAAGAAGAGAATAACTATAATTAGTTTGGTTAAAGAATACTGCAGTTAGTTTGAAACTATGAAACATAAATGTTTTTCAATACAAATGCATTTTATGCTGTTTGCTAAAGTAATCTAAAAAAAAAGACACAACTTTGTGACATCAGAATGATTTCTAAATTGTAAATTTTATAGTTATTCTACTTGGCCACCACAATCATCATAAAAGCAAATAATTATCATTTTCTAATTGCATTCATGTCTTGGATAATGAGGCATTTTAGCTTATTTAATACTTAAAAGATAAAATTGGAAACCATACTTTTTATGTTTTTCACTGTTCTTACTCTGGAAAGTAGTTTTCTCTTTTAGAAAAACCCGTATATTTTTATAATAGTATACACCTTTAGAATATGTATACACTGAAGTATTTATAAGGCAAAAAAAAGAGCTTTTCCATATATTTAACTCTTTAACTGAATAGTTACATAGTTATAATGTCAAGTTCTTACAATTCACTGGAAATTAATAGAAAATTAAAAGAATTGATGATGAAGATGGATGTCATAGCCTCAAATTTTGTGGAATATTTGTCAGCCATCAAAAAAAGAGTGAAAGGAACAAGTGAAAAACCAGTCTGGACTTCAAGCATCTTCTATGAGGTTTGCGATTCTTTCACTAGGCTCTATGGCATCAATCGTGAAATATAGTACAGTGAGTTTTTAATGCTGCTGTTTCTTGTCCCCAAGGTATCTGTTACAAAACATTATGCTTTTTTTGCTTTTTTTTTTAAAGAAAAAGCATTAAATAGGAAATCAGAGATATAAGTATACAGAGATACAAGGTATATAATTCCTTTTTTCTTTCTTTTCATCATTTTGAATATCTCAAGGACTTTTCATTGCAGATTCCTACTGCTCTGACCTAAAAAAAGTATTCTTATTTCTAAGCTTATTTCTAAATCTTTTTCTTTATATAGTTTATGATTTTGTTAGTAATATATATATTCAATAAAATAATCAAGAAATATTTCCATCATTATGGCACCTTAATCAAACAAAGTAATGACTTAGAGTTTCTGATGTTAAATCAAAATTTTTAAAAACACATAATCACAGATCTGTCTCTTTTGGCAAATTAATTTTCAGTTAGTTTCCTTCCAACTAGAGTTTCTCAAATAAATCCCATCATGAATAAAATCAAAGCCTTCCATCAACACTGCCATGACCCTGCTTTTCTCCACATTGTTATATCCATTCGGGATTGGAATGCACTAATATAACATTTAAAAGACAAAAAATAGCTGGATGGGCAGTAAAGACATGATGGAAGGATAGTTCTTAATGTATATATCCTTCCACATGCACATTCTTCTACTTCCAACACTGTATAATAATTCATACACCCTATGAAAATATTACTTATGAGTATTATGTGTGAAAGTTATAAAATACTAAGTTACATGTGTCAATAAAAATGCATAATATCTAAGATATTTGTATGTTAGTTTATATATACATTGCATACATAGGTGTGTACATGTTCATACATGTTTTTAAGTAAGAGTAAAGTTTTCCCCTGTAAAATGTCTATGAGAATGATTGCAAAAGGCATTTTTTACATGTTTTGTTTGAAATTGGAATTATAATAATGTTGCTGGGACTTGTTCAATCGGAATTCTGGGTCCCTAATTAATCTTGGTGCAAAACTTTTACAAAAGGAATGATTAAGAACTTAAATTTTATATTTTTCTTATTCAAATCCTATACTGATAAAACTGCATATCACCACATAATGTATTGCTAAAACAGAAAGTCAGGTTGTCCAATCTAAAAATGTGTTTTAAAGGCAGTTCCCCTCATCACTAACATGAGGAGATTTAGTGAGGTGATCTGAAATGCTCCTGTCAGCATTTGTGCCTTGGCTCTCCCAATTTCTTCCCCATTAGCTGCAAAGCAAGAACGGTGCTTGTGTCTCAGTTACATCCAAAGTTACCGGTTCTACTCTGGAGAAAAGTTGTGCTGTGCTATAAGCAGTTCTACATTTACCTCCTTTACCATAAACTAATGGGGGGAAAAATCTCACTCTGATGTGCTGTTTTTAGGATCTTCCTGATTCTGTATGTTTTTCAACTTAACAGCTATATTTACTTGTTTTTCCAGATATTGGATTCATTCTGGCTGTGGGGAGGGGACTCAGCTTTCATTTGTTCACCCTTATTTTTGACCTAGGAATCTCTATCCCATACCCTGGTATCGACGCTTATATTTTAACTCGTTCCATCTTGGCTGCAGTCTCTCTTAGTTTCCTCTCTCTTTAGGACTGGGATACAATCTCGTTCTTGTCAGTCCCTGAAACTTGGACAGCAGTATTGCTTATAAACACTTAAGACTAAAGACCTACTTCCTCACGCAGACTGCTTTCATGGATATCTAAATAGTATCAGCTCCTAGATGCTGTGTTGCCATAGCCCACTCCCCTGCCTGTCAGGACATCCTGAGTGCATATATTGGGTTTACGTTAGGCCACCTACATGTCTGCAATTTGCACCTGTGTGGTGATGATAACAGGAGCAATAACAAGTTACTTTCATTTCTACCATGATTCTAATTCATTTGCATAGTTTGTATATTACATTGCATCAATAATTTTCTTTTCTTGTTTTAATTTAAATAACATGTAACATATGAAAGCAAATGTTTTCTTAAATTTCCACTGGTAATTTTTTATTTAACAGATAATTTCAGAGCACCTTTGCCATGCCAGGGCATTTCCTGGGAATTATAGATAGTGATTTCTATCCTTAAGGAATCCAAACACTACTTGGAGGATAGAATACGGTGAAATCAGACGGTGCTAAAAGAGTGCAAGAATGCTTCCTAATTAAGTTGGATGAAGGAAGAAAGTGGTTGGTGTGAGTTAGAACTTTCTAGAGAATATCCTAGCACTTACGCTGAGCATTAATAATTGAGTGATATTTAAGACAATGTGCAATAGATTTGCATCACAAAATCCACATATTTCTACTGAAATTGAAAATTTATAGAGCTTATAACTGGTCAAGAAAGAATACCAATGAACTGTTCTTTGGTTTTATTCGATTTGGCTGCATTTCAGCCAAAGTAGATTGAAGGTGTCTCTGATCCCATCTTCAGTTGATAATGATAATTATAACGACAGTGATGATGATGATGATGATGATGATAGCAAACACCTCCTGAGTATTTATATATTCCAAGAATGGCTACAATGGCTCTATAGCTTTATGTGTTTTATCCCATTTGATCCTTAGACTACATATAATTCTAGGTAAGACAGCCCCCAAGATTCCTGGTCACTAGTGCACATTCAATGTCTGCCAGTTATTCAATGAAACATTAATCTAAGTGCTGCTGTGAAAAGATTTTGCAGATATAATTAAGGTTTCAAATCAGTTGGCCTTAAGATAGGGCCATTATCCAGGTGGGCCTGAACTAATCATCTGAATCCTTTAAATTTGGGTCTAGAGGTCGGTGACAGAGGAAGTCAGAGAAGTGTGAGAAGGATTTAATGCATCATTGGTGGCTTTAAAGATAGAGGAGGGTCACGTGAGAAGGAAATACATAACCTCTGAGATCTGAGAGTGACCCCTGGCTGACAACCAGCAAGAAAACCGAGGTGTTCAGAGTCAACTTAGCTGAGAAAACGGATTCTCCCATGACCACGTGAGCTTGAAAGAGGACTCTGAGCTCCCTATTACAGCCTGGCTGACACCTTGGTTTTAGTCTTGAGACACATTGAACAGAAAAGCCAGTTGAGTCTATCCAGTTTTCTGATCTACAGAAATGTGTGATAATAAATGGGTATTATTTTGAGCTACTAAGTTTGTGGTAATATGCCATGCAACAACGGAAAACGGATACAATTCTCTCAACCATGAAAACTGATTACACTATTTGAAAATAAGGAATGTGAAACTTAAGGATTTTACCTATTTTGTTCATATTCACCATACATCTGTATGGTTGACAATATACACACAGTAATATTGTGAAGATAATGCTTTCATGTTACAATAGTTTTACTTTTGATGTTATAACTAAGGACCATCCCCTACTAAATCTGTGTACAAGAAATCACAATATTTTCGCTCAAAGGCTAGTTCCAAACATGGACAAATAAATCTGAAATGACTCTCATGTTCTTAAGTACCTAAGGGAAATATTTAGAAAATGCTCCAAATTTCATTTGAGGTAAAATAGGGAATTATAAATTTCCTTTCTCCAGTATTTTCCTTGTAATTTTATACATTTCTGTAGGTAGAATTTGTAGCCTTGGGCCTCAGAAATGCTTTGATTTCATCTACTCATTGGCAAATCTCTATCCTCAGCTAAGGCCTGAATGGGTCATGGAGGAGAAGCTACGGAGAGCTACACTGAAGCCTCCACCCTCCCCATTTTGGAACAGCACAAGGATGAGTGAGGGGAAGCAGAGTGGATTAAGAGTATGTGTGTGTGTGTGTGTGTGTGTGTGTGTGTGTGTGTGTGTGTCTGTGTGTGAATGTAGGGAGAGAGATGGAGATACAAAGAGAGGGAGAATGGCAAGCAGACGGTTAACAGCTCTCCATGTCCTAATAAAGAGCAGATGTAAAGATTTAAGGCAATTATCTAAAAAAATTATGGGGATAAAAGTGGAAAATTAGAGAGGTTTCTTGGCCTGAGCTTTTTCAACAACTATAACACATTGATATAATTTAAATATTTGTTTTTACAGATTCAAAATCTATTTTCTGAATTGTGGACTGAATCACAAGGCCTTGCTTCCTCCTCCTCCTCCTCCTCATAATCAATTCTTAAATTGTTCTTTAATGTAAGTGTGAATCGGAAAGAAAACAATCTGTTAATTCTTTGCAGACACACAGACAACATTATTTTGCAAGCAGCCCTGTTGCCTATAGAAACAATGATTATTAAGAAGCATAAGAATCAAGGTCATTTCCGGGGTACCCCTTTCAGAGAAGGACAGAATGGTCACAGGCATACTTTCAAGAAAAAATATTAAATGTCTGCTGACCCTGGAGCTGTATGTTAATAGCACTACCTGCTTCTGAGAATTCCACAGACTCATATGTGTTCTTATATTTTCAAGATTACCTGGACAAATACAAATGAATAATAATAATAGCAGACACTCAATTGTACTTACTATATGCCAAGCATTGCTTACGGCGTTTTTACACATATTATCTTATTTAATCTTCATAGCAACACAATCGGGTAGGAATCACTACTATCCCCATTTTTGAGATAAGAACATCCAGGCAGGGTGGTTAAATAATTGTGCAGAGTCACACAAATAGTTAGTGGTAGAGCTGAGAGATGAGCCCAAGAAGGTAGGCTTCAGAGTCTATGCTCTAACCATTGATGCTGTGGCAGATTTTATTTTCCAGAAATGTCTACAGCAATATTTTATATCCAACTTGTTTTTCTTATAATATGATAATGACACATTTCCCCTCAAGAGGTGGGATCTATGCTCTCTTTTTTATTAAAGCTGAACAGGGTTGGGGATGAAGTTGGAAATGACATTATAATTTTCAAGGCTTGATCATAAAAGGTGATCCAGCTTCCATCTGATTTTCTTTTGGGATACTCATCCTTGCAGCCTGAGCTACCACATAAGCAGCCACATACCTGGGGCCACCATGGCATAAAAAAGCCTAAAGTAGCCCCTAAGAAGAGACCACGTGGCGAAGCCCTGAGACCTTGTGGAAACGGAGAGATGCTGAGAAACCTCCTGGCTGCTTCAGCCTCTCCACTAGTTCAGCTCCAGCCACCATCTGACTGCCACCACGTGAAAGACTTGAGTCAGAGCTGCCTTTACAAGCCATTTCAAATACCAATGGATAATTGGAACATCTTTTCCATAGGAGGTAAGTAGACTCAGTTAAAAATGAAGTAATACAATTACTATATTTAAAAATGTATTTTAATTATAAGTTTATATGTTGGTATATGCTCTGGTTTCCCAAATAGAAATAGTCTTATTATGATATCTCAAAAGTTGATGTAATCTAGTTACCAGTTTTATTATTTCAAAGGAAGGCATAATTTATGTAGACACTATAGTAATATGACTCTAGAAGTTCTAAATTTTTATTTTATTTTTAAACTGAAAAATAAAAATTGTATATATTTATGATGTACAATGTGATGTTTTGATATATGTAAATATTGTGGAGTGGCTAAATCAAGCTTACAATTTACTCATTGTTTTTACTTATATCAAATCATTTTTTCAGGGGCGGGGCATGGTGGCTCGCATCTGTAATCCTAGCACTGTGGGAGGCCAAGGCCTGTGGATCGTTAGAGCTCAGGAGTTCGAGATCAGCCTGAGCAAGAGTGAGACCTTGTCTCTACCAAAAATATAGAAAGAAAGTGGCTGAACAACTACAAATATATATAAAAATTAGCCGGGCATGGTGGTGCATGCCTGTAGTCCCAGCTACTCGGGAGGTTGAGGCAGTAAGATCACTTGAGCCCAGGAGTTTGAGGTTGCTGTGAGCTAGGCTGATGCCACGGCACTCTAGTCCGGGCAACAGAGTGAGACTGTGCCTTACAAAAAAAAAAAAAATCATTTTTTCAGGATGAAAATAGTCTACATTCCTGCAAAATATCCCCCTCTTATGGTGAAAATATTCTAGTTTATGAATAAGAAACCTCAGAGCACTACAAATATTCCAGCTAGAAGACTCCTACTAGATAACAATATTAAATCAACTGTCATATTAGGGGGACATTCGAAGGACAAATTAAATTCCGATTTAGTCACTCAAGGAGAGCAACTGCTTGAATGTTCACCCAGTAGGTATCATCTCAACACTCAGTGGAAATCTTACATGAAGAGGAATGTTTCCATTGGCAAACTTATTTACTTAAACTTTATTTAAAGTGATTTTAAATATATGTGTCCAGTAAACTGTGGGAGTATGAGATCAACTACCATTAGTATTTTAAATCTATAAAATTGATTCATATTAAATGTGCAAAGGTAGAATTCTTTTCCTGAGGACAATCACATTGAGTATTCAGTTTCTATGTATATCCATTAGAGAGATAACAGAAATTGATACTAATCATTAATATGATCTTGGAGTATTCAAATATGCTCTAAAAGAAAATATAAAACCTAAATTTTACATGTTTTTTATATAAAAAATAAAACTATACCCAGAATTCTAGTTCTAGTTCCATTAAACACATTTATTACTAGAAGTCGCTGTAATTACAATGAAATTGAGCTTCAGTATTAGGCTTATAAAGAAGTATTGACCAAAGGGCAAATGTGGTTTCTCTCAATGACATGATTCATTTTCTCCTAAATGTAACTTTGTAAAATGACACCAGAGGAGCCATTGTCAGAGGCATATCTTTGTAGTGTGTATTCATTGAGGATAAAACATTGAAAGAAAAATAGATAAATGTGAAATGCATTTTTTACCAAATTTTTTAGGTTAAATTTATATTATAGTATACATTTCTGTATTTCAATGACTGTAATTGCAACTAAAGGAAAAACTGAACATTTTGGGATTTGCAATGAGATAAGAGATTATAGGAATATGAAAAAATATTGAGATTGATATTTCATACATTTTGAGTTGTTATTTAAAATTAAATTCAAATTTTCTTTTTCCTCTCTTGATGATATTTATATGCATTGAAGCGACATACAAATTGCTCTTCTCTAAAAGGAACAGAGGGAAGAAAAAAGAAGAAAATTAAATGAAATTCAATTAAGTTTGACATAAAAATGTGTTTTAAAAATGCAGCATCTATTTCTTCATTTCCAGGATTGAAACAAAAATTATCTGTAATAATGATTTCCTGAATATAAGTTTCTTATCTAAATTGTAGCCAGTGGACTTCACTGGAAAAAAAAAGTAAACTATCATGCAATAGTATCACTTATAAGCATTGGCCTCTTTTTACTATATTTGCAGAAGTCGACTGTACTAATATCACACTAATGTTTTGTAGTCCCTTCATGTAGATGGTGGCAGAGCAGGCATAATAAATCAATAGAACAAATTGTCAGACCAGTAATGTGGCTTCTGTTGTTCTGCTTCTCATTAAAGGCAGTGGCAATTGAAGAAAAGCTATTACTGCAACCAGAATTCTTAATGAGGTTTGCTACCAATTAGTTTACAGCCCAAGTACATGCTTTGACATTTGGGTAGCTAGAAACTTAGGCAACTTTCATGCAAAAGGATATTACTACACACAAGCCTCAAATGCTTTGCTATTCTAATATCTGAGCCAGTTATTAAAATAGGTCTCTGCAAAACACGTTAAGAAAACATTGACCTTCACACTCCTGCTTTCTTCTGGGCTGATGTCAAATCGATAAAAAGAAAATCTAAAGCCAATGTTTTATTGATACCTGAACTAATGTAGTTTGCAAAATCTTTTTATTAAGCTTTGCAAACCAATGTCAGGTTAAATGATTTTGCCTAGAAAATGTCAGCCTCAAAAACTTATTTGACAAATGTGATGGAGCTTCTTTGGCACATTCTAATCAAGACCCTACCTGACAACTCCTTCCTTTCAATCATTTCAAGGCTATGAATAAATATTGCAGCAATTTTTGTACTGTAACTACATTTTAGCTGTATAAATCTTAGGGGGCTGTATTCTGGAGCATCAGCCATTGAATATTTTTACTTTTATCATTGTGAAGAAAGATTCATAATGTAAAGAAAATGTTGTAAAGTATCATAAGAGAAAAATATATAGCTGTGTGACAGTATCTCAAAAAAATTAATGTTAAAAAGAATACTAATACTACCATACATAAGAGATTTTGGATAAATATATACTGCTTAGTACAAACTTAAAAAGAACATAAAGACATGGCAAAAAAGTACTGACTTTAGGAACAAAATCCTTCTAAAACTTTGAGAGTATCTGAGAATTCAATAATATAAGGTACATTTTCGATAAATAAGAACAGAATAAAACAATGCACTATGATGTAAAGATCAATGAATACTCTTTGGGGGTACAGAGGGAGGGGACATCTAGAGTCAACATGTTTCATGACACCTGAGCTTCCATATCATTTGCTCAATCTGGTTCTTTTATTCTTAGATGTCTTTTTTTTATTCCCAAGCTTACACACGCAACATTTTTCTCATTGCCATTTATCCCTCTATCAAATCAGATACCCAAATGTCATGAAAGTCCATCTTTTACTCCTTTGAAATTTATATTCAGCCCACAGTCAAATCTAATGTCTCTTCCCGGACACCTTGGGTTACATTTCTTGTTCTAGTTCCAATACGATTAAATCAAAAGTCTTCTAGCTCCTGAATGAAAATGTCTATATCATAGCCTCTACATCTTTTACATTAAAAAATTATCTTCTTTAACTATTGTTCTGAAAAATCAATGCAGTTCATATCTTCATCTCATAGCATATGGAAAAATAATTTGTATATCTTCCATGATTCTGTATAAATTGGCTTTTTATTCTTCTTTCATACTGCTAGGTACCATGCTGATGCTAGAATATACTCTCTTTTATAACTACAGTGACTAATTTCACTTCTCTTCAGATTCTTCTCTTATTTTTTTCCAGCCATCAAAATAAACCAGGCTTTTAGCACTCTCTAAACTAATCCATGTGATTTTGTGTTCTCCAGATTATTAAGCCATGGACTGGAGTGTTCATTAATAGTCTTATAGCTCTTTGACTTCCCAGTACTAGGAAGAGTGCTTGGCACATGGTAGATGCTCAATAAATGTATAATAAATAATAACTCCAAAATGCTTACTAAATGTCAGACTTTTCATGAAGAACTTTAAATGAATCATCTGAGTTAATCTTTCTAACAACCCATGAAGAAACTAAAGCTCATAAATATTAGATAATTTACCCAAAGTCAACAGTAACCGACAGCATTAGCATAACTGCATTATATATTATAATGCAAAATAATGCCCAATTATCAGCTATTTTATAACTTAGTGGCTAATACACTTGAATTTCATATTAAGAAAACTGTAACATCACAAAGATCCATAATATGTTTTACATAATCAACTTTAACAATAAGAAAATAAAATATAAAGCAAATCACTACTTTGTAAAACAGAATAAATATATATGTAATGTGATAAAACTCCTTACAAGGAGACAAAAATAAAAATGCTAATAATAAATCACAGTTTTAAAGTCAAGATATGGTTATTTACATATGTTTTCAATACACTTACCCTTGGCCTGAGCACAATGTCACATCTGCACCTCAGCCTTAGACTATTAATATTTTCACATTTCATATTTATACATATATTGTCTTCTCACATGTGTGTCACAGTCATGATATTTTAAGTTACTTCAAGACACCTATTATTTTATTTTGGAAGCCTCTCAAAATCAAATATAGCTTGCAATAAATAGGATTTATGTCCCCAACAAAAGAAGTTGGACCTACCATTACATATCATGTGCACAAGTAAATGTATACATGTGAATTATATTACATGTAAAATCAAAATTTAATGAAAAAGAAGAGCAAAATAAAAATTATAAGAAAATCAAATCTAAGAACAAATGCAGAAATTAGAATGGAATGGGTATTGTGGTATTATGAAAATGACATATGGGACTAAAGGAAAGATGATCCAAGATGAGAAGGTTAGGTTTGGTTCAGTTAATGAGGCAGAAAATACTCAGATGGAAGATCATCTCTTTGGCTGTAATGTGATAATACTGTGTTTAACATTATTCTTAGTATTTATCATATTACCAAAGACCACTGGAACTCAACTATATTCAAACAAAACTAGGTTTGTTAGCTTCCCACTGCGAGGAGACCGCACCACCAGAAAAACCATTAAATTGGCAGGGATCAGTCAGAGTTTATAAACTAAGAAATTGTTGGAACCACATTGAGTCTGTGAGGAGTTACTGTCGTTTATAGTTTTTGGATCGTATAGATAGATCTAAGTGAGCTAATATTAGAAGAGTTTGAGTTTGGATAGTTTTTGCACATCATTTGCAAGATAGAAAGTAATGCATGTCATTATTTGGTACCATTCATCTGTTTTGCCATTCATAGTATAGTCTTACCAAGTGTGGTTTCTATTTGAATTCTCAGTTCTCCATTCATCATCTAGCGACTAACAGAATTTTTACTTTATCAGTATAAATGTAGTCAAATCACATGAGTTGAATAAAATTAACTCATTTTCTGGGATGAACTAGGTAGTAGTTAATAATAACAAAGAAAGATTTTTTTCCTCCTTGGTGATCGTCCAGTGCATAGAAGTAGTGCTATGGCACACACTAGGCACTTTGCCTCAATTACTGCTTTCTGCATTTACTCACCTCCCATTAGTATTCAGAATCTGACGGACCACTCAGTCCCACTCCTACCTCCATGTCAATTATAAAGGGTTTAGTCCTGGGTTTAGTCTGGTTGAACTCCAACAAGATAAAGGAAGCAATGTATTTATTCATTTCTTTATGGAGCTCTGGCTGAAAATTTACACTAGTTGACTTAAGTACCATTCAAATGAGAGATTCTATGATTCTTTGAGTTCTGTGGCAAAGAGATGTCAAATGGATTTTTCAGGGTGAAATAATGGTTTACTTATTCAACAGGCATCAGAACTTTGAGCTACTATTGCTTTCTATTTTAGTATAATGTAACAATCCACCATGATTAAAATTAAAATAAATGAACACAATCCAGTCCAAGAGCTAATAAGCAATATTAAAAATTATATGCACGATGTTAATATGGTTTTGCTTTACCTAAAATTTATAATTACATGGGTTTGTTTGAGTTCAAGTGAGTGTGGAGAGGGATGGGCAAAAGATAATACAATGAAAATACAGTAGTCCCCTCTTATCTGCTAGGAATATGTTCCAAGACTCCCAGTGGATGCCTGCCCCTACACATACAATCGTTCCTTAGTATCTATGCTTTAAGGACCCTCTGTGGATACCTAAATCCATAGATGCTCAAGTCCCTTATATAAAATGGTGTAGTATTTGCACATAACCTATACACATCATCCCGTATCTTTAAATCATCTCTAGATAACTTATAATACCAAATACAATGTAAATGTTATTTAAATAGTTTTTATATTGTATCATTAGAAAATCATGACAAGAAAAAAAGTCTGTACGTGTTTAGCACAGATGCACTCATGCATTTTTTTTTCTGAATGTTTTCCATGTGTAGTTGCTTGAATCCACGGATGTGAAACCCATGGATACAAAGGGCAGACTGTACGATGTTCTTTCCTTTATAGTAGTAATGAGTGGGTGGCATATACAATGTGGATATGATGACTCACATCCCATGCAGAATGAAGCAGGATGGCACAAGATTTTGTTATGCTACTCAGAATGGCATGCAATTTAAAACCTATGAATTGTTTATTTCTGAAATTTTCCATGTAATATTTTCAGACTGTGATTGACCACAGATAACTGAAACCTTGGAAAGCAAAAAACAGACAGAGGTATGAGGGGACTATTGGAATAAGGTTTTATTTTTCCAAATGCCATTATTTGCCCTTATGTTCCAGGTATATGCTTTAATTTATGATTTTAGCAAAAGTAATGTGTGCTTGCTGATCTACTCATACATTTACAATGACCTGATGACTTACTCTCCATTTATAAGAGGTTGGCTAGGATTATCCCTAGGATCAATGGTGATGAGCAAGAGGGAAAGTAACTGGTCCCGAGTGTTTAGTTCCACGACCTTGGTATGATTAGAGGACTGATGGAGAAATAGCCCCTGTGAACACTTCTATTTCTGAAGTAATTATTGTGGGAAAATTATTTTGTTCTTGCTTTTAACAGAAAATGTGGAATTAATTTACTAAACCAAGTAAGTGAGTCCTGGACTCTGCTTTCACTTTGGGTGGCTTCTTTATCCTTGATGAGGCTTCATCTAACTTGTCTCTGGATACTCCCCAAAAAATCATATGTTGATAATAACCAGTGCATTTGCAAACCTTGATGTATGTATTTTTAAAATATATGCTACTATAATGTTTGTTTATAATAAAGCTGAATTAAAAAATAGTATTTTATTATAGGAAGGATTTTCAGCCATGCTGCTCAGCTTAACAGAGCTCTCATAAATATTAAAATGTACCTAGTGAACCAAACCTCACTCTCCCAAACCTAAAAGCACACTGTTCTGAGATGGAATAATGTATCTGTCAGGCTTCTTGTTATTTGCCAAAATGTCAACTAAATTTCAGTTAAATAATTAGACATAATGTTTATATTGTATAAAATACTTCCATAAAACAGTTGCTATTGAATAAACTGTGTACCCTCCAAAAAATATGTTTAAGTACTAATCCCTGAAACTTGTGAATGTGACCTTTTTTGGAAACACGGTCTTTGTAGATGTAGTGAGTTAGGATGAGGTCATTAGGGTGAGTCCTAATCCAATATTGCTGGTGTCCTTATAAGAAGAGAGAACATGGCCATGTACAGAGAGACACAGAGTTAGAAAACACATGTTAACAGAGGAAGAGATTTCAGTGATGCAGCTGCAAGCCAAAGAGTGCCAAGGATTGATGGCCAACACCAGAAGCTAGAGAGAGGCAAGGGAAGATTCTACCCAGAGTCTTAGTGGGGGCATGGCCCTGCTGACATCTTGATTTCCAACTTCTCCAGAACTGTGAGAAAAAATAAAGTTTTGTTCTTTTGAGGTACCCAGTTTATGACACTTTTTTCCCATAGTCCCAGGGAGTTAATATAGGGGTGTTATCTAATTGTAAAATCCAATTTCCAAAAGAAAGGCTAGTTTATTCTTAAAGCATAAATCTATTAAAATGTAGAATGCCATGATGTTATGTAATGAAACAAAATTAACTCACCGTATTCATTTAAGGTGACATTTAGAACCCTCCACATGAATTATTTTTATAATTATATTTTTGTGTGTAAAACATTCCTCTTAGATCTATGGGTGTTGTCCTAATTTAAACCACATATTTTCTACATGTACACAGTAACTGAAAGTTAGTTAGTAGATTTCAATTTTGGTGCTTCTATTTAAGACAATTTTCTAGATGCTATTTTTGTCTCAGTATCCAGAAACAAGGATAGTGGTAGTGGTTATCAAAACATTAAGTAGAGACACAGAGGTATGAAATCTATACTTGTGGATAATATGCAGCTTTTTTGAACAATTTCCCCCCAAACAATGGGATTTCTCTTGTTTTTCTATAAAGAATGTAAATGCTGCCCCCTGAATGATGAGTCTATTGCAAAGTGATGATTGTATTTCTTGAGAATTACATTTGACAGTGCATTACTGATGATGATGTTCAAATTTTTTGAAAAAGCACTATTGTGGAAAATGATCAGCTGAAAATCGCCACTTTGCAATTTTCTTTTGCCCATGTAGGAGTCCAAAACTATTCCAATACATATTAGCTTTCTTTGTTTAGTCCTCCATTTGTCACCCTAGTGCCAAAATA
Source organism: Avahi laniger (assembly GCA_963575035.1). NCBI lineage: Eukaryota > Metazoa > Chordata > Mammalia > Primates > Indriidae > Avahi > Avahi laniger. The sequence goes on along the minus strand of CAUYSK010048961.1, from coordinate 11,907 downwards.
TCACATTAAATGCATTACTGTACCATAGAAGAGTGGCAATTATAGAAATATTAAACACTATATTAAAAACTCACAGTGTGCTAGATATATACACACAGGCACATTAGACTTTTATTGTTTTTTTTTTTTAGTAGAGGAAATATCTAAATACTTCTTTCTGAAAACAATACATTAGATTTGAAAAATAAAGGACTATGTTTTTAGGTAATCCATTTGAACATATTTGATTGGCAGGAAATTTTCAGTTCACAAAACCTCTATTTTTACCAATCACCATGGATTTGGATCTTTATCATGTATTAGCCATATTAGCTCCAAGTCAAAGTGGTGGTTTTGTACACAATGCCCTGAAATCTCACCCTACTAACCTTTACATAGACTTACAAGTCACTGGTGCATAATAAGTATAGCCTCCACTTAATGAAGCTAGATCTTTATATTTTTAACACTCATTTGGAAAACCAATTAACTCTGGCTCTATTGAACAAATTGAACAGGAAATAAATCAAGTGTTAAAACATTGAAGACAGGTCAGACTTTCTGCAATTAGGGTGTTGATATGCCCAAGGCTGTCTATGTGGAGTTCTATAGTATTTTGATTGACAACTTCTACAGATTAAAAGTATTAAATTTTTTTAGAACATTGTCCACAAGCCCCATCACAAAATCCAAAGGCTTGAATCACAGAGAAAATCCTAAAAGTGCCACACAATTTACAACAGGAATTGTACTTACTATTTCATATTTAACTTGCCAAGATAGTATCGACTACGGTAAATAAGGTGAAATTCTACTGTTCTCCACATCAGTTCCAATGTGGAAAGGACATATTGCTGTCTTGATTTTTTAAATAAAAAAAGATCTTTTAATTGTGAAAATCAAAATAATCAGAATATTAGACAGGGAAATCATCCTGAAGTAAAAGAAAGAGACAATGGGCAGCACAAAGATGGGGGAAAAGGAAAAGGATGAAAGAGAGAGGGATATTAGAGAGGGATATTAGAGACACTTAAGAGTTATTGAAATTTTGTATAATATACTGCGATGATAAGAAGAGAGAATGATTAAAAAAAAAGTGCAAGCTCCAACAGTAAAAAAAAAAAAAAAAATGGGAATGATAATGTTAACTCTGTACTATCTCTGAGACACCAAGGAAGTAGCACTCCATGGATGGAGTACCTTGGTCTCTGTACAGGTGTAACTGGTTGGGCTAGAGTGAATTCATATGGTATTACCAGAATCTAGATGAAATGTACTTCAAGATTATATTGTTGCATGTTCACCGCACATTTTTGACATTAGACAATGGAAATGATGAAAAGGTCATTGGAAATGTGTGCCTCTTTTTGTAAACTGCTAAACCGACATTTTATTATACTCATCCATTTCCTGTGGGTTTGGTTACTGTAAGCCATTTCTCCACAACTTGATAAGTCTAGAAGGATAGTAAAACCAGGTTTCCGGATCTCCAAAGTGAACAAAGAAGCATAAAAGATCATAACATTCAGTTTTGTCTCCCTCTAACAATGTTTTTCCTTGTTAGTTTTAGGATTTTTTTTTTCAAAATAATGTCCTCAAAGTCTGATTAGTAGCTCAAAGACAATACACATTTGTATGTTACTAGAAATTGCTTTATTAAACCCCAAAAGGTTTGGAAAAATGTATAATATTCTTAGTAGTAAGTTAGTACATAATTGAATTAATTACTTCCTCTAATTTCTCTCTTCTCTCTTAATTTTTCCCAATATTGTTTTCTTTTAAAGATGTTTATTTTAGCTATAATATCTCAAAGCTTTTTAACAACCGAGAAAGCTCTCACTCTTTTGAAAGGCAGGTTGTGTTTAATTTGTAAAATATAAAATGATTTCATTCATAAAAATGATCTTTGGGACATAAATGTTCAGGTGAGGTCAAAGAAGGGCATAAGAGAATATGGAATTCAGGGAAGAGTTTTTTCTTTCAGTTTTAACGAATAATTTAAATTAAAACTTTTTAACATTAGTTTCTTTTCTTCAATATTGTTAAATATAATGTAACTTAAGGAAATAAAACAAAATGCTGGAGCTCACTTTGGCCTTACTGTCATTTTCTTTCCCTCTCCCTCTCCTCCCTGAGACATACCCAAAATTCTGGAGTTGATACACATCTTCTCTGTCCTTTTTATACTGGATACGGATATATCTATAAACAATATCAACATTGTGTTTTAACATTTTGTAACTCGTTTTATTGATTGGTAACTCAGCGCACTGTTCTTAGTTTAAATGAGATGTGCACAGTCCAAATAGGATGTTACAGTAAATTTGATTCATGTTTATAGCCACTGTTTTCAACGCTAGAGAAAGTCAAATTTCCACTTTCCTAGAAGTTAGGTGAAGAAATACAGGAAAATGAACAAATGAACATGATAATTGTTTATGTTAAGAGATTTCAGGGAAATAAGCAGACAGATGAGAGAAGATACGTCTGAAGATGACTTACAGCTGAAACCAACTGACCAAAATGAAATGGCCAAGGCAAGATCAGGGAATGAACAATCTGAAGAAAATGAAATAGCAGGTGCCAAAGTTCTGAAGAATGAACAAATGGAAACTTTTCGACAATAAAAAATAAAGCACTGTCAAACAGCCTCTGAAGTACATAATATTTACCATTTATTTTCAGGTGAGGCACAGGAAAGTTTATTAACTTGTCCAAACTAGAAAATGTAAAGGCCAAGATGCAAGCCCAGGTTCCAGAACCTTGCTCTCAATACACACACGGCCACTTGGCTGAACCAGCAAGAGAGTTAATGGAGATGGTAGCAAAAAATCTTGGTTTGGTATGAGAAGAGTTTATGGTTGTTGGGTGGCTTTTTCAAATTGCAATGGGAAGATAATGAAGATCTGTAAGCATTTGAGTGATATTTGATTTATATTTGAGAAGGATGATTCCTGCTGCTGAGAAAGAATGGATTATTGGAGGTTAAGAGTGAAAGCCATTAGAAGATTTTCGTGGGATTCTAGTCAAGACATGATGATGGCTCAGATCAGGCCCCACTGCAGATAAAGAGCTTCAAGATGTGTTTTTTAAGTGTGACCAACCAATGTGACATTCTGATGGGTTTTATACGGAAGGTGAAAAAATGGAGAAACATGGGTTGAAACAGATTTTTGGCTTGAGCAATGGGTGAATGGAGGTATTTTATAGAAGATGAAAAATATTGGATAAAGGATGGGTTTGACAGGGCTTGAGGCTAGAGAACAGAAATTCTTTTTCAGTTATTTTAAGCAGGTAGTTGGCCTAACAAATTTGGATCTTGGGGAGAGTTTAATTCTGGAAAATTAATTTAGGATTGATGAAAAACAAACTAATTAGAGGGTCAAACCAATCTATGCTTCCTGTCAGAAGTAATTTTTGCCCTTAGATACTTTCTAGAAGTCACATTTGTATTCCTAACTATTTTAATGGAAATTTATATATTACAGATTTATACAAGCCATTTATACAAAAAGGATCTCATTTGTTTGCAGATTTCTTATGGTCTTTTCTGTGCATGTAGAACACATTTAGTCAAACTATTTACTACGACTGTGGTTTTTAATAACAGTTTTGGAGATAAATTAAATGACAATAAACATCAGATAATTGGGAAAAGCAAAGTGCTATCTGGATAGCCATATTTCTCTGAAACCCCTTCCTCTTAATTTCTAACATCAACCCTGATGAGGCTGACTAGATTTCTAATGATTGTGTAATTACTCAGAATTGGGAAATCTATATCAAATGACTACTTAAGCTGACTGAATCAGGATTTAACACATTAACTGCCTTGTGAGTTGTATTTAACTCATGCTAGTTTTGAGCCTGGGGCCCGTGAAGCATATGTAACTCACATGTTTCTTTACTTTGGGAGCTGTGTGGTGCATAGGTGACTCACACCGCCATGCTGTAGCATACATGTTACGTGATGGGTGGCTCCCCGGGCAAAACCACAGAAAACAATAACAAATAACAAATTTTTCATTACATTAGAAAGGATTGTTTTGTTTTTGAAGTTTTTATTCTGTTTTCATAATAAAACTCCGTGGCCCAAAGGGAAAAAAAATTTCTAGTGTGGCAATGTGCTAAACATGTTTATCTATTATTTCTTTTGCTTCGGTTTCGTAAGAAATCGTAATTAAAGACCTCTATGTTTCCTTATCAATTAAACAAGTTCACCCCTCAGTAACCTGAATATTTCACTTTCAACTTTCTCCTACTTCAGAGGTTTTCAAAATGTAGTTTGTGGACCATCCCTGTCAGAATCTATTGGGTGCTATTTAAACAATATGAAAACTTAGGCCCTAGCAAGACATCTTAAATCAGAAAGTCTAGATTTAAGTCTTGGAAAGCTGCACTTTTACAACTCTTCCTAAACGATTCTTATATTTGCTAAAATTTGAGAACTGCTTTGTATAATCTGTAGAACCTGTGTAACTGCACTGTGTCATTAATGGATACAGAATATGAGTGAAGACTCATCCTGATCCATCTGGACAGGTACCAATGACCTAAAATACTGAGAACATGCAAAAGGTAAGATGACACTTCTAAGATCAACTATCTGAATTGAAGGTGAAAATTTTACTGGAAAACTGACTCTTTCCATCTCTCCTTGGGTATGCTTCCATTATTGCTGTGCAGGTTGCCAGAGTGATGGGTGATAGAAGCTCATTTTACTGCTGCAATGAAGTTTATTTTTTTCCCACTTATAAGCCTTGGAAACAATAAATTTCATTTAGGTAGGTTTTAGATGTCCTACAGATTGTTTCCATTATTAGTGGATATCATATTGCTAAGATTTTCTTTGCTTTCTACCAGACCAGTCTCCTTATCTTTATATAACTCCAGAACCAAACGAGGTTCTGTGCCACATTAGGGACCAATGAGGAGGATTCCTGGTAGAGTAAGAATTCAATTAAACACAGTCCAGATTTTGCAGGTGCCTGGAGTAGCCTAAAGCTTAATCCTACTAGTATCCTCACTCCAGATAAAAATTTCTTCATTTATATAGTTAGAAGATACAATTGGCCCAATGTGTCAAATGTGCCAAAGAATTTCATGAATTTCCTTGAATGTTTTCATTATTTGAGGTTCTTCTTTGTTTTCACATTTCTTAAAATACTCTCAGAACCAAAATGACCTCATTCATTTCAATGACTTCAGGAGCCATCTCTAGGGATAAATCCCTATTGTATGGTCTCAAACCAGTTCTTTCTGATAAATTTTAGACCTGTATTTCTCACTGCCAATTAGTTATCTTTTCTTGCCTGACTTATAGGCACCTCCAAATCAGTCTATCCAAAACTGAGCTCCGGTTCTTTTCCCAAATGTATTCTTCATCTTGTATAGCTTATCCCAGTGAAAGATACCAACATTTACGCAGATTCCCAAGTCAGAAAGCCAAGCATCATCACTGAACCTCTTCCCTTTTTATATCCAGTTGATTTCCGAGTCTTGTCAAATTCATCCTCTGAATATCTAATGAATCTCTTGACTTCCCATCATACCCAGTACCATTGACCTTATATTGGATCACCATCTTCCCTCACCTGGATCGGTGCTTCAACCTCTGAATGTGGTTTCCCTTCCCATCTCTTTCTCTCACTAATTCTCCACAAAACTTGGTCTCATTCTAAAATATTTAAAAATTCTTTAACGGCTTTCCAATATTCTCAGTATAAAGTCTAACTTCTTAAAACATCCTAAAAATTTCTTATTTATTTATGTGGCCTCAGATTAACTCCCCTGGCTAATGTGTCTCTACTCCATACTTCATGTTTTTCTGTTCAGTTCTCTAAGTGCAGTTGGTGAGCAATGCAGTCTTACAGACAAGCCCTCTCCCCCTCAGACTCTATCTTCCCCAACCAAGCTGTGACATGGGCTCTAACCCTAGCCAACAATCCTCTCTCTCACTCACCTCCCCTTACACAGGGATCAGTAACTCTTTTCTCTATACTCATGATAGCCCATATTATTTCTATTGCAATCCTTAAAACAGTCTATTAGCTATCTATTTTTGTACCTCTCTATTCCACCAGTTCCTCAGCTCTATAAAGACAGGTACTATTCCTATTTGGGTTTCTTTGTTTATATTTTCACTATTGTATCTCTGGTGTCTGGCACAATGCCTAGGTTAACATATATGTGATAAATGATGAATGATGTGGTAATTATAACTGATAGGCATTAGATGCTGGATTTACCGAGTTGAGTAGATTCTAAACTTCTGACTAGACTCAGTTACAAGGGGCCATAAGAATGAATTAGCATGTCTGTCATAGCTGAGAAAGTAGGATTGATGAGACCTACACCATGCTGTTGACATCCTTCACCTCTCACTAAAGTTTCCTCCAGCTCTTTAGGGAGGAGAAATTAGGATTTTACATTAAAACCCTACACAAGAGTTGTGTATAATTTTTGATGTTAAGATAAAATTATTTAAATACATTTTGTTCTGTAAAAGTATGTGGGTCCAGTCTTTTACAATATATCATTGCTATTCTTTATCAAATTTTCACTTAAAGAAGTCTTCTCTAGATTTAGAGATTGGGTAGAACTTATTTGATGGTTAAAGATAAACAGTCCAGTGTCCCAAGTGAGCAAACTCAGAAATATTCCTACCAGAATGTTATCTTAACATGGGTTCATTTTCCCAGAATGTGATACACATTATAAGCAAATCAATTTCAATTTATAATTCCACTCATTACTGATTCAAGATGGTTTTCCATTATTTCTTTTCCTGAATGTTGGGAAGTATTGATGAATTATTGCCTCCTTAAAATATACAGTTTGTCTCCTGAGTATTTATGTATATTTAGGATAATTTTGTATTGGAAGTAAAGGTTATTCAAGTTTACAGTTTTGAAAAATGTGTAGCTACTACAAAATCTGGAGATTACAAAATTAAAACTGAGAATCCAAGGATCAGTCAAACATGTATATGAGTCTCCTAATGAAGAAATAGTGCCTGAAATAACATGCTCCAAAATATCAAATCTGAACTTCAAGTTAAATCACGCAGAAATGTTTACTATCTATCATTTCTTAATTTGATCATACAAAAAAATTTAGCTTTATCTTCACCGTTTCCTTAGATGATATTTTTTTCTTATTTTAATAATACATGAGATGTATGACTTTAAGAGTTCAAAGAGTATTTTAAGAGCATCAAGCATTTGTGTTTACCACTGATAAAGCTCCAAATCTGGTAAAGCTTATGCGTCTATTTTTATTCATCTTGCTGAGTCAACATCTATTGAAAGCACGGAATTCTATTTTGCACTAGAATTGAAGCAATGGAAGACATACATTTTAGAACATCCACTTTCAAATTCCTCAGGAAATGTAAGGTATTTTCAAAATTCTATATAACATACATAATCAGGCAGGAGGTCTTAGGTTTTATTAATTATATGTTACATCATTTGTTAGTTTTATATCATAGTATAATGTGGTCCAAATTCAGTTGTAAAATAGGTTGTCTGCAAATGCCTGTTTATATACAATAGCCAAATATTTAGTGCAAATCTAAATTTCCTAAAAATGAAATTTACTACATATTAAAAAAAATAAGAGTAAGGCATTAATCACAGCCATGCCATTCATATAGCTGAGCATAGATATTGCCAAATATCCACTAATGTTAAAACTGTGCAAATTTATTAAGCTACAGGTGTTTTTAAATCTATAATTTTACAGTTCTTATCTAGAAAACTTTCATACAGACTAACATTCTTATTACAAATTTAATTAAATCTTCACTTTAATATTTATTTTATTATAGTTGAAATCAAGGAGTAAATTATTTCATTAGACAAAAGCATGAGAAAAGGATCTATTTTCGAGTCTGAAAATGGAATTCATTTATGTTAAAAGGGTATTTTTATAAAATGTCATTGCAGTCTTTAAAAATTATATTTATCAAATAACTGTCATCTGAGAATGTGCACATTTTCTTTCTTGTGAAAAGAAATGAATTATCAATTTAAAATAGTATTTCCATAGGGAAAATGTGTTCTGAGTCTTTGAGATTGACGGTATGAATGCTGGATTTGCTCATATAAAGCTGCCATAATTCTGCATCTAATCACACGTAATCCTCTAATGCACCTCTAAATCTCTAGCTCTGACAAACAGCATCCCAACCTATGTGTACTTACACCAGTTGTAGTTGGTTTAATTTTGACTAGAAAATGCATCTTCTCCAAAGGTCTTACAACTAAGTTAATACAGTTAAAAGGGTTGTAAAAAACTCATGGAAGAAAAATCACTCTCTCTGATCCGTTGACCTGGCGACAGTTTAAAATTTATACATGCTTGGAATTACGGTCATACAAGTCCCCCATTATAGAAGTGGTAATTGAAGTGACTAAGAACACAGACACCAAAGCCTGAGAACCTGGGTTCAGATGGAGGCTCTACCACCTATTGTCCATGAGAAGCAGGGAAAGCTACTTCACCTCTTCAGGTCTTGGTGTCCTCAGGTACTGAATGGGGATTATGACAATATAATCTACTTCACATCAGTGTATGAGGATTAAATTAAATATGTCAATATTTATAAAATGTTTAGAGTAGTACCTGTCGTTCACTAAGCACTATAAAGTCAATTGTTAAATAACTTTTTAAGAAACAGCGCAAGATTAGGAAGTCACCACTTGAATGATTTCTCTCCCTTCCAAAAATAGGAGATAGGACATCCAAAACCTGACAAAATATACGTAAAAATACTTCTGGTTGCAAATGATCAAAGAAGGTTTTTTTTTTTTTTTCGAATTTTTTATTTTTACTCTAACTTATTTTCACAGAAGGGTCCTCAGTCTTCATATAAAAAACTGTGCATTTTAGGGGTTTTCTGATGGTCACTTTATGCATGCCTTCCCACAGCTGTTCTTTTGGCACTCTGTTCTGTGCCCCAGGAGATCAACCTCTGGAGGCTGCATCCCCCAGGGTCTCTTGACACCTGGCTCTCTCCTTAGGCCAAGGCACTGGCAAGAAATCAGAGGCAAGGAAGAGGAAAGAGGTGAGGATGTTTATCCCCCAGTGTCACATCTGCTCTCTTCCGCTGTGCTGGGGTTTCACAGCGGCCCCTGTAATACAACCCCTCTTCCATGGTGATTGCTTTCCCAGATCACCTGACAGTGCCTCCTGATTGCTTCTTGGGAATAGGGGCTTAAAGGCTTCCTTCTGTTACTGGCCTCTGGCTACTTCCCTAGTTGAAATGACCCCTTCATTGAGCTCTCTTCAATTACCCCTGGCAACATACCATCTGGTTAATGCTAACCACCTGGCCCATACAGGTAGTATTCATTAATTATAAATTTGACCTTTCTGGCCTCTAAAGAAACTCATACTGAATTTTCAAATAATAGGATACTTCACTGTCTCCTATCGGCCCTTGAAACACATGTTTGTATAAAATCCAGTGGTTCTTCGGGGAGATATTTCTATTTCTAACAAACTCTTAACATAAACTTTGGTATGTTTTTTGAAAGCAGAGTACTTTCATATTTTTTTAATGTGAGTCACAAAACCCAAAGCAATATTAAAAGTGAACCCATCACAACATGTCATAGAAAAATTGCTCGGTAGAAGGCACCAAAGCCAGTGTTCTTTTCTTTGATTACCCTGTATCTACCAGCACATACTGTTAGTAAGGAAGTAGATGGGGATACATAAAATTAAACCAATTGCTTACTTCACGGGAAAATATAGGACAGCTATTTCAATGATGATTTCTATAACTAAGTGTTAGAAGTAGAGGATATTTCTTGGGGCTTCAGGGAAGCACATTTAGAGCAAACAAATGTAAGTTATACTTTTACATAGCAGGTAATAAGCATCATTAATTCACTCATTCTTTCAATAGTTCTGCACTAGGCAATTTTCAAAATGCTAGATAAATAGTGATGATCAAAATGGATAAAGTCCCTGTCCTCCTCTAGGTCATAGTTGGGAGGAAGCGGTTAAAGCAGCCTGCCTATGACCCCTTCTCACCCTTCCGAGCAGTAGGTAGGAAAGTAGATGTTGCTCTATGGGGAAAGAGAAGAAAACAGAAAAGTCCATTTATTTTCCCGTCTACTGGACCTCCAGTTAAGCAGACACATAATACCTGTTGGGAGTAAAGGATTTTCTATACTGAAAATGCTAGGCAGATGTCCTTGCTAAAAGACTCCTTACAGTCAAGAAATCCAGAATATATATAAGACACAGTTTCTTGGACAATACATGTAAGTTGGACAACTGTCTGGATTAAATATTAGTCCGCTTGGACTGCTAAAACAAAACACCATAGACTGAGTGACTTAACAGAAATTTATCTTCTCACAATTCCAGAGGCTGGTAGTCTGGGATCAGGGTGCTAGCATGATTGGATTCTATAGAGGATTCTCTTTGTGGCTTGCAGATAACACCCTCTTGCTCTGTCCACACATGGCCAAAAGAAAGAGATAGCAGGCTCCTCTCTGGTGTCTCTTCTTATAAGGGCACTAATTCCAACATGAGTAAGTACCTCATCCTCATGAACTCATTTAAACATAATTATTCCCCAGAGGCCCCACCTCTGAATATCATCACATTGGAAGTTAGGACTTCAACATATGTGTTTGTAGGGGAACAAAATTAGGTCCATAGCATATATGAAATTGAGATATTGCATAATTTAAATCCTCTCTGCTCTGTGAAGTAACCCTATGGACCTTACCTAGAGGCATCACTAATCATTGAGGCACTCACATGCATGTCTGATAAGAGAAAGAAGGACCTGAGAGGCATCTTTAATGCTCAGACCTCTCTATTCTTTGCCCAAGCCTCTGGATTTCCTGAATCCTTGAAATTCTTAGTATAGCTTCATGCTTAGTACAATCCCTGATGAATAGATCCCATTTGACAATCATATTAGCTAAACTGTTCAGTGAGGTAGTGGTGGACTCAGATCACATCTAATTACAAATTTTGATAAAGTCAACATCTTTAATCATCAGGAAAATGAAAATCAAAACCACAATGAGATATCTCTTAAGTCCAGTGAGAATGGCCTTTATCAAAAAGTCCCAAAACAATAAATATTGGTGTGGATGTGGAGATCTAGGAACATTCATACACTGCTGGTGGGATTGCAAACTAGTACAACTTCTGTGGAAAGTAATATGGAGATACCTCAAAGAGCTACAAGTAGAACTATCATTTGATCCAGGAATCCCATTATTGGGCATCTACCCAAAGGAACAAAAGACAGTCTATAAAATAGGCATCTGCACTAGGATGTTTATAGCCGCACAATTGACAATTGCAAAGATGTGGAAACAGCCCAAGTGCCCATCAGTACATGAGTGGATTAATAAAATGTAGTGTATGTATATCATGGAGTTTTACTCAGTCACAAAAAAACAATGGTGATCTAGCACTTCTTGTATTATCCTGGATAGAGCTGGAGCCCATTCTCCAAAGTGAAGTATCGTAAGAATGAAAAAACAAGCATCGCATGTACTCACTATCAGATTGGTATTAATTGATCAACACTTAAGAGCACATATAGTAGTATGTGTATCAGGTGCTGGGTAGATGGGAGGGGGAAGAAGAGATGGATATATACACACCTAATGGGTGTGGTGCGCACTGTCTGGGGGATGGACATGCTTGAAGCTCTGACTTGGGTGGGATGAAGGCAATATAACCTAAACATTTGTACCCCCATAATATGCTGAAATAAAAAAAAAAGCTACAAAGGAACAGTGCAGATGTCTTAAGACAGTATAAAATGGAGACCAAATTTAGATGCAGGTGACTAGGAATCATTCTCTGAGAAAGTGACTTTAGGATTAAGGCCTGAATGTTAGGTTCAGATTAGCAAAGAGGTTACTGGTTGGGGGAATGGGGTGG
>CAUYSK010048957.1:0-10192 GCA_963575035.1 Avahi laniger | reverse complement strand
TCTCTCTCTCTCTCTCTCTCTTTTCTCTCCTTTCTTTTCCATTTTCTCTCTCACACAAACATACATACTTTGGGAACTCATATTCTAACCTCTTCATATTTAAAGGTAATATAGTAATGCCTTGAATCTTGCAAGCACTGTACAGTTTGCAAAGTACTTTCGCATGCACCAAGGCATGTAATTCTCACAGCCTGCGGAACGGCTATACAGGCGAGACGAGGCGGCTCAGGGGGATTGTGTGCCCTGCTCAAAACCATACAGCGAGGGAACAACAAAGGTGGTACCAAAGCCCACTCTTCCTACTATGAGTTTACAGCCCTTTGTCATACTGCCGCCACAATCTCTCCCCTCACAGCTTAGGAACACAATAGAGGTGTTTGTGTCTCTAAGATCATCTGACCACACGTGTTCAGAAGTCGCTCGCTCTTACAGACTCAGAGCAGGGCTTCCCAAAGTGTCGGATCAGAATCACTGGGTGCTTGCAGAAAAGGACCAATACTACAAGCAAGGTGGTCAGAAAGTCTGCTTTTCATTTTAAAGTATCACAGGTGATCCTCATGCACATTAGAGCATGGAGGGGGTGCTTTCCTTGTGAGTCAGAAAAAAAGAGGTATCGATTCCTATGGGGAGTCCTCCGGCTTTCCCCAGTCTTGTCACCTGCCCCCTACTCTCCTTCCTGTCAAGCGGATGTCTCAGAGAGCCCTGAAACTCATGGACCAGACAGTGGAGGGAAGCAGTTTCTGATGGGCTCTAAGCAGGTGGAAGACCTTTCTCCCCACGGCAGAGAGGTGGCCGAGCGTGCTCAGGGTTGCAGTCACTGCAGGGAGTCACCATGGTGCTCTTTTTCGTGCTCAGGTCACTTTGGGGTTCTTGGGGTGGTTTTGGGGAAAAGCCATCAGTTCTTCTTTTTTTTTCAATCCTTGCAAGCAGCATCCATTTCACTAGTCCCAATTTTCCAGGTTTTCTCCTCAGTGGCAAGCTAACACAAAGCGAACACACTGCCTGGCACTCTGGTCATGGGTTTGTCTCTGCCGTCAGATCACACTGTGACTTTGTGCAGATCCTTACGCTCAAAGTTGCATATAAGCACTGTGAAATGAGTTCATTCATGGTGTTGAACCCTAGGAGGACTATGTGGGTAATGGATGACAGACGTGAGAAGCTGTGCATACAGTCTTTGGGCATATCCTAGGGGTTATTCTAGTTTTCATTCAAATGCCAGAGGACCACCACATCATCACTCTATAATTTGAAACTTTATTTATAAAGAGAGTTTAGCCATCATTTACTTCCACTAAATCCTTGAATTGGCTCTGAAATGATCACTCAGCCCACAACATTATGCAGCCTGCTGGAATCCCTTCTGTGATGGGGAATTCACTTCCTCCCCAGATCCCCTAACTTGCACAGTGCTTACATCTTCTGAGTGCCAGCCTGGCTCACAATTCTGTCTCTCCTTTATTCTCTAGTTCCTCACCTGGGTTATCCATATCCCTTTGTATGGAAAGCTCATAATAATATATCCTCCCATCTTCTCTCTCTCGTAGAGCCGCACCAAATGGCCAGACACAAATGAGTCACCACCTCAACACCCTGGGCCATGCCCTGTGGACACAGGGTTGGCTGAGGCTGCTCCTGTCTGAGTGCGGAGCCAGGGCTAGGATACAGGCAAGACTGGGGGCCCTGTTCCTCTCTGTACTCAGAGCAGGGTTTCCTACTGGAAGGGATGGGAAATAGAAATTTGAGGAATTAGTTAAGAATAGGACTCCCTTTACCATCCTCATAACAGCTTCTCCCATTTGCAAATGGACTTTAAGTTTGGACAACTACTTCCACGTACAGCATTTCAGTTCTTTCTCCTAACTCCAGGTGAGGTAGGCATTGTGACTCTCATTTAATGCATGTCCAAATATTTAGATTGTAAAAGTTTGGGGCAGAATAGCGGGGGGGAAGCCCAACGCCATTAGTCACTAGTTGAGCATATTTGAGAAACACGTTAACACGTTAACCTTCTAACCTTCAGTTGCCTCCTCTATGAAATGGGATAACAAAAAACAAATAGTTCTGTTGTGGACTAAATGCTATATATATATATATATACATGTCGCTGTATATGTATATATAGCACTCTATATGTATATGTTCATACATATATAAAATACACACCCAGAATGTTCATTTTGGTCTTCTTTTATCCTTTCTTTTTTTTGCTATTCCCTAGGATGTTCCCTATTTCACATGACTGTCTCATTATGCCTTCCTTTATTTCTTTAATCATGCTTTCCTTTAGTTTTTAGTTTTGTGAAGTTTTGCTTGTTGTTTTTATTATTATTATTATTATTTTTTTTTTTTGAGACAGAGTCTCACCCTGTTGCCCAGGCTGGAGTGCAGTGGCATCATCATAGGTTACTGTAACCTCCAACTCCTGGACTCAAGCGATCCTCCTGCCTCAGTCTCCAAAGCGCTGGGATTCCATGTGTGAACCACTGCACTCAGCCTAATGACTACTTCTGGGTCTTTTTCAGTTAAGCCTGACCTCACATGGTTCTCACAGGCAATTTCTGTTGCCTGATTTTTTTCCTGGCATGTGGATCATACTTTCCTGTTTCTTTTCATGCCTCATAATTTTTGTTGGCTGAACATTTTAGAAACTTTATTTGTAATAATACAGGGTACTAGTCTCCCCTTATGGAGCTTGTTATTGTTATTTACTTATTTATTTGTTTAGTGCCCATAGTCACCCAGAACTGACTGTGGTAATGGAAAGGCTCCCTTGCTATGCCTCCCTGACCATGCTCAGCTGTTAAACTCCACTAACTGCCAGCTGATAACTCTATTGTTTCAACTATTCTCTGGGGCATAAATCGCAAAACACACTAATCTAATAAAATCTGACACCTTTGAAGGAATCGTTTTCAAAAAACATGATTGGTATTTGTTCTGACCCCTATAGAGCTGGTGATTCTGTTCTGCACGCTAGCTTCCCTGCAGTCTGAACTTCATCATCACTAAACCGTGAATCTCCTCCCAACAGTCTTTCACCACAACTTCCGCTGTTCTTGAGAGCACCTTTAGGCTTGAATTTCTCAATACTCTGCTGCAAATGAAGTCAGTTCCTCTGGGAAGAGATTAAGAACTACCTATTTTAGGGCTGATTCTACCACCAAGGCAAAATATATATACACCCTCTTCTGCTGTTAGTAAATAGCCTTTAAGGCTCTTTGTTGCACTCAGAATAAAATTTTAAACCTTAACAAGGCTCTGCACGTCCTCGTCCCCTGTTACCTCGCAGTCCCGTATCTCACCACTCTCCTCTTCACTCGAACCATTTTCAGTTACTTGCCCATATTTAATTCCTTTAATACGACAAGACCTTTCCCACCCCAGGGCCACTGCACACACAGCTCTCTTTGTGCGATGCTCTTTGATCAGAGCTTCGCAGAACTGGCTTTGTTCACATCTCAAATTTAAAACCATTAAAATGTGAATAGCTGTACTCTATCTCCACATAGTGACATTTAATACAATTTACATATTCTCCCTGGAGAATCTGAAGGTCTTGCTGATTCTTGCTAACATCTTAATGCAATGATTTGTTTGTTAATAATGTGGGTGGGATTGATTTGCGTTATACAGTTTAACCTTATTTTTTCTGATTATTGTTACATATGATAATGATAGACAACATTTATTGAGTGCTCACTGCCTGCCAGCTCCTTGTGTTAAATACTTTATTACTTAATTTTGCCCAACACCCCGGGACCCATTTTTCACAAGAAGAAACTGAGTCTTAAAGAACTCTGGTACTGTAAATGAGGTTCCACAGTTAGGAAATGGCAGAACTCAGTCTTGATTTCAAATTTCCTGAAATATCTCTTTATTTCTAATAGACTTTCAATTGGTAGTCCTATTTTTCCCCAATAATTCACTACATCTATAAATAATAATTTTCCTACTCTTTTCAAATATTTTTATTTTCTCCCTTTTATTTTTGAATCATATTATATCTATTTCTTATAATGCATCTATCTGAATATAGAAAACCCATATAATATCATAAAATAATCATTAAACACTTGAAGAGTATTTTAAGATGGCAGGATTTAAAATAACACTTAGACATTATTGCCACAACACTGAGAATGCCAAATTATAAGTTGCTGAAATGATTAAGTGGCGTAAACGCTATCCATGTTCTGTTTTTTACTTTGTTGCTTATGTAAAAAAATACAAAATTGGGTGTAAAATATTTTTAATTCTAAGAAAACTGTTGGTTCTGTTTATCTTCATGTCCTTATTCAACTAAGGGCACTTGGTAAATATTTTTTTGGTTGCAGAAAGTTGGGGGAAATGGATGGAGGCAACCAGAGTGAGAACTCAGACTTCCTTCTCCTGGGGATCTCAGAAAGACCTGAACAGCAGCGAATCCTGTTTTGGATGTTCCTGTCCATGTACCTGGTCACGGTGGTGGGAAATGTGCTCATTGTCCTGGCCATCAGCTCTGACTCCCGCCTACACAGTCCCATGTACTTCTTCCTGGCCAACCTCTCCTTCACTGACCTCTTCTTCATCACCAGCACCATGCCCAAGATGCTAGTGAACCTTCAGTCCCAGAACAAAGCCATCTCCTACACAGGGTGTCTGACG
This sequence comes from Avahi laniger, assembly GCA_963575035.1. NCBI lineage: Eukaryota > Metazoa > Chordata > Mammalia > Primates > Indriidae > Avahi > Avahi laniger. The sequence goes on along the minus strand of CAUYSK010048957.1, from coordinate 5,545 downwards.
CAGCTCTACTTCCTGGTCTCCCTGGTGGCCCTGGACAACCTCATCCTGGCCGTGATGGCATATGACCGCTATGTGGCCATCTGCCACCCTCTCCACTATATCACAGCCATGAGCCCTAAGCTCTGTATCTTGCTCCTCACCATGTGTTGGGTCCTGTCTATCTTCTATGGCCTCATCCACACCCTTCTCATGACCAGAGTGACCTTCTGTGGGTCACGGAAAATCCACTACATCTTCTGTGAGATGTATGTACTGCTACGGCTCGCATGTTCCAACACGCAGATTAATCACACTGTGCTGATTGCCACAGGCTGTGTTATCTTTCTCATTCCCTTTGGATTCATGATCTTGTCCTATGTCTGGATTGTCAGAGCCATCCTTCAAATACCCTCAGCCTCTAACAAGTACAAAGCCTTCTCCACATGTGCTTCCCATTTAGCTGTGGTCTCCCTCTTCTATGGAACACTTTGCATGGTTTACCTGAAGCCACTCCACACCTACTCCATGAAGGATTCAGTAGCCACAGTGATGTACGCTGTGGTGACCCCCATGATGAACCCTTTCATCTACAGCCTGAGGAACAAGGACATGCATGGGGCTCTGGGAAGACTCCTAGGAAGACCATTTCTGAGGTTGAAATTAGGGTAATTTGGAAAGGGGGCATTGAAGTGGAGACTTGGAATATCCTTCACCATATGCAAAGTAATATCCTATGGGCTACACAGCAGTGATTAGGACTTTCTTCAAGTTCAAAATGAGTGTATATTTCTGTGATGATAAAAAGACATATATATGTAACCCAATGCCCCCCAGATCTCACAGTCCTGGCAATAAATAAGGTCACACTAACACTAATCCAAGAATTTTGCAGGACCAATTTCTTCAGTGTGCCTGACCACAGGACCATGTTCTCAGTCTTATCCATATAGACCCAATTATAACCTAGTGGTGTCTCTCATCTTATCTAGCAAATATCCAATGTATAGAAGGTATAGCCTCAAAGTCCACCCAAGGCACTTCACTGGCAGGGAGGGAAGCCTCAAGCATGCATCTCTTCTGAGCATAGAAGTTGGTCCCAATCATCTCAAGCAGCAACTCCACTACCCATGGAACCCAACCAACCTTCAGCTTGACACAGTTGCAGAACTCAAACAGTGGTTCTACCTGGCCAGGGAATACACCATGTGTCCCAGGCCAATCTGAGGCAATAGCAGTGCCCAGCCAGAAGCTGTGCTTGATTGCTGGATTTATATTGCTAAAGAATACCAGTGGAGACCGAAAGAGGTGGCTAGCTGCCTCCTCAAATGTGCAGACACCAACATAAGGATTATGAAGAATTAGGGAATCACAACACCTCTAAAAGACAAATAAATATCCAACAATTGACCCTAAAAAATGGAGATGTATGAAATGACTGCCAATAAATTCATGATAGCCTCTTAAAGGAGTTCAGTGAACTACAATAATACTCAGATACAAAATTAAATAAAATTTAGGAGATAATACACAAAAAAAATGAGATTGACAAAGAAATAGAAATCCTATAGATGAAGAACACAATGACTGCCTGAGAAGTGCCATAGAAAGCTTTAACAGCAGGCTTGATCAAGCAGAAGAAAGAATCAGTGAGCTCAAAGACAAAACATTTGAAATTATCCAGTCAGAGAAGAAAAAAGAATGAAGAAAACCTACAGGAATGATGGGACATCATTGAGATACCTAACCTTTACATATTAGGAGTTTCTGAAGGAGAAGGAAGAGAAAAAGAGACAGAAGTGTATTTAAAGGAAAAATGGTTGAAAGCTTTCCAAATCTTGGAAAAGATGCCAAAATAAAAGCTCAAAGATCTTCAATCAAAATCAACCAAAAGACGAGTTCACCAAAACACACAATAATAAAACTATCAAAAATCAAAGACGAAGAAAAAATTTTGAAAGTGGCAAGTGATAACAAACATATCATGATCAAGGGAGTTCAAATACAGCTATCAGCATATTTCTCAGCAGAAACCTTGCATGCCAGGAGAGAGTGGGATGATACATTCAAAGTGCTAAAGAATTAAAACTGCCAACTGAGAATATGTTACCCAACAAAACTGTCCTTCAGAATGAGGGAGAAATAAAAATTTTCCCAAACAAAACTTAAGGGAGTTCCTAACCACTAGGCCTACCTTACAGAAATTAATAAAGGAACTTCTTTAAGCTGAAGAAAAGACCACTAATTAATATCATAAAACATACAGAGGCTGGGCTCAATGGCTCATGCATGTAATCCTAGCACCCTGGGAGGTCGAGGCAGGAGGATGGCTTGAGCTCAGGAGTTTGAGACCAGCCTGAGCAAGACCAAGACCCCGTCTCTACTAAAAATAGAAAAATTAGTCAGCCATCATGGTGTGCACCTGTAGTCCCAGCTACTTGGGAGGCCAAGGCAGGAGTATCTCTTGAGTCCAAGAGTTTAAGGTTGCTGTGAGCTACAATGATGCCTCTGCACTCTACCCAGGGTGACAGAGTGAGACTTTGTCTGAAAAAAAAAAATACAGAAATACAAATTTCAATAGTATAAATAACATTGAAATTCAGAATACTCTAGGAATATAACAGTGGTGTGTAAACCAATTTTAACTCTAGTATAATGGTTAAAGGACATAACTATTAAAAATTATAGCTAAAATAAATTAACAAAGGACACAAGTTGCAAAATGGTGTAAATTTTGACATTGAAAACAAAATGTGGAGGTCAAGGTGAGATGATCACCTGAGGCCATGAGTTTGAGACCAGCCTGGGCAACAAAGCAAGACCTCACCTCTACATTTACAAAAAAAGAAAAATTAGCCATGCATGGTGACACACATCTTTAGTCATACCTACTTGGGAGGCTGAGGAGGGAGGATTGCTTGAGCCCAGGAATTTGAGGCTGCATGAGCTATGAGTGCACCACTGCACACCAGCCTGAGCAACAGAGTCAGGCCCTGTCTCTAAACAAATTAAAAATAAATTTAAAATAGGGGGAGGAGTAAAAGTGTAGAGTTGTTGCATACAATCAAAGTTAAGTTGTTATTATCTTGAAATGAAATGACCTGTTCTAAGATATGTAAGCATCATGGTAACCACAAAGCAAAAATTTATAGTAGATGCACAAAACGTGAAGAGAAAGAATTTTTAAAATAATGGCTAAAATTCCCCAAATCTAGAGTGGAAAATAAACATTCCAATTCAAGAAACCCAAAGAACCCCAAATAACTTAAGCCTGAGGAAGGCTACATGAAGACATATTTAATTAATTGTCAAATGTCTAATACAAAGAAAGAATTTTGAAGCAGAGAGAGAAAAATGACTCATCACATGCAAAGAAAGTTCTGTGAATCTATCAGTAGATTTCTTAGCAGAAACTTTGCAAGCCAAAAAAGAATGGGATGATATATTCAACACTGAAAGAAAAAAAAACAGCCAAAAAATAATTCTATACCCAGAAAAACTGTCCTTTAAAAATTAAGGAGAAATACTTTCCAAACAAATGAAAAATGAGTTCATCACTACTAGACATATATTATAAGAAGTGCTAAACGTAGTTCTTCAAGTTGAAAAGAAAGGATTCTAAATAGCAACACCAAAACATATGAAACTATAAATCTCACAGGTAAATGTAAATATATAGACAAATACAAAATACTGTAATACTGTAATGATGGTGCATAAGTGACTTTTAATCCTAGTATAAAAATTAAAGGATGAAAGTATTAGGAATAATAATAACCAAAACAATTTGTTAATAAATATAAAATATGTAAATTCTCGCATCAATAAAATCAAGTATGGAGGTGTGGAGTTAAATGTAGAGTCTTTCTATGTGAATAAAGTTAAGTTATTATCAGCTTAACACAAACTATTATAACTATAAGAAAACCTCATGGTAACCACAGGGAAAAAACCTATAGAAGAATCAAAAAAATAAAGAAAAAATCAAAGTATATCACTATAAAAAAATTATTAAGTCACAAAGGAAAATAGCAAGAGAAGAAGAGAGGACAAAAAAAGTCATTACATAATGACAAAATGGTAGAGTCCAAAGAATATATTACAATTATATGTATACTTGCAGCAAACATCACAGCACCTAAATATATAAAGCAAACATTGATGGAACATGAAGGGGAAAATAAAAGTAATACAATAATAGGAGGAGACTTCAATATATCACTTTCAGTAAAAAATCGATCACCTGAACAGATAATCAGTAAGGAAGCAAGAGACTTGAACAAGACTATATCCCAAATGTACCAACCGGACACGTACAAAACATTCCATCCAACAGCAATAGAATGCACTTTCTTCTCAGACATGGAACATTCTCCAAGATGTATCATATGCTAGATTACAAATCAACTCTTAACAAATTTAAGAAAATTGAAATCAGTCCACATATTAATACCTTTTCTGGCTACAATGAAATGAAACTAGAAATCAATAACAAAAGGAAAATTCACAATTAGGTGAAACTTAAATAACACTCTCCACCAGGGACCAACTCTGGAAAGTGTTCCTGCTGTTGGTCTTGGTTTTTAATCACAACACTATTCACTTTTTTGTCACTTTTTTGAACATTGAGTCAAAGTAGAAACAAAAAGGGAAATTAGAAAATGCCTCAGGAAAAACAAACAAAAAAACTTATGGATTGCAGTAAAAGCAGTACTAAGAGGAAAATTCTCCATGGTAAACATTTACAGTATGAAAGAAGAAAGATATCAAATAGCCAACCTAATTTTATACCTCAAGGAAATAAAAAAGAAGAAATTAAGCCCAAAGTTATCAGAAGACAGAAAATCATAAAGAATAAAAAAAATTAAATGAACTAGAAAAACAATAGCAAAGATAGACAAAACTAAGAGTTGGTTTTTTGAAAAAAATGACAAAAATTGGAAAACACCTACAGTAATTTTTTAAAATAAGAAAAAAGACTCAATTAAATAAAATCAGAAAAGAAGACATTACAACCTAGGGCATGGAAATAAAAAAGATCAGAAAGAACTATCATGAATAAGTTTCTAGAAACATACAACCTACCAAACTTAATGAATAATAAATAGAAAGCCTGAACAAGTCAATAACAAATAAGGAGATTGAATCCATAAAAAAAAATCTCCAAACAAAAGCAAACCCATGAGCAGATGGCTTCACAAGTGAATTCTACCAAACATTTAAAGAATAATTAATATCAAAATTTTTTCAACTCTTCCAAAAAGTAAGAGCAGAAGAGGGAACACTTCAAACTCATTTAATGACACCAGCATCACCCTGATACCAAAGTCAAACAAAGACACCACAAGAAAAGAAAACTACAGGCCAATATTTCTGATGGACATAGATTCAAAGTGCTTAGTAAAATACTAACAAACCAAATTCAACGGCACAACAAAGGATCATACACCTTGGTCAAGTGGGATTTATCCCTGGGATGCAAAGACGGTCCAAGATACACAAATCAATACCTATGACACACCACACTAACAGAATGAAGGACAAAAATCCCATGATAATCTCAATAGAT
>CAUYSK010048956.1:0-27867 GCA_963575035.1 Avahi laniger | reverse complement strand
GCATCCACGCCAACGTTTATTCTTTTGGGACTTTTTGATAAAGGCCAGTCTCACCGGAGATAAGTGGTATCTCATTGTGGTTTTAATTTGCATTTTCCTGATGATTAGAGATGTTGAGCATTTTTTCATATGTTTTTTGGCCATTATTCTGTCTCTGTCTTCTTTTGAAAAATTTCTGTTCACATCCTTTACCCACTTTTTGATAGAGTCGTTCGATTTTTACTTGTTGATTTTCCTGAGTTCTAAGTAGATTCTGGTTATCAGCCCTTTATCGGATTTGTAGCATGCAAAAATTTTCTCCCATTCTGTAGGTTGTTTGTTCTTGTGACAGTTTCTTTGGCTGTGCAAAAGCTTTGTAATAGACACAGGACCCATTTGTTTATTTTGGGGGGATGGACACGCGTGAAGCCCGGACTCGGGGGGGTAGGGAGTGGCAAGGGCAACATAGTAACCTAAACATTTGTACCTCCATAATATGCTGAAATAAAAAACATTAGGAAAGAAAAGTCTTAGATACCCAGTTTTATAGTCAGCTCTGGTAGCACTTAATGCATTATCTGGGACTATAGTTCATTAAAGAAGACTATCTTTTAAATAAATTGTTGGCATGTTATACAAGAGTAATGTTCCAAATCCACACAGTTTTCCCTGCTCACAAAGGCAAATGGACTGGCCAAAGTTTGTTCCCAGCTACATCCTCATATTTACCCTTTATTGTCCAAGTAGTTTCTTGCTCTTCAAACCTTCCTTTCTGGATTTTTCTCTCCTATATTAAGTTAGTATATTAATTACTTATCCTTTTATTGGACTGATTGCTCTAAGGATAAGCTCTTAGTTCACTTTCAGAGTAAAAGGCTTTGTGTCCTTTTTTCAAGTTGGGTGGCAGCAAGCAGGTGGAATTTTCCTGACTGCTTGGTAACATTAAAACCAGCCCCACAGATAAACAGGGGTTGGAGTCTGTGTAAAGATTATTCCCATCTATGTGTGGGGTAGAGATTTACAGCCTCTTAAAGGACCTACTTTAGTCCTGATGCTTCTTCACACCAATCCCTTCCTTCTAACCTAAGCTTTTCCATCAATACAAAAAAATTCTTTGAATGGAGTAAATTGACTTAATCATAATGCCTGTTGTTTTCCAATATTGTTAAAATAAGCCATATTACCAAGGTAAATTGAAGTTATTTTATGAAGTCCAGTAAGACAGGAGATGAAAATAATTTCAGTAATTTAAAAACTATTGATTTATGTAACGACAGTTCTCTGTAAAAAGGCTAGCTGTGCTCAAGGACCCTTTAAGAGTTAGAATTCTATGTCAATAATGTGTTTTATAAGTTCTCATTCTGAATACAGAAAGAACCTATTCCTTATTTTTAATTTAACCATTTTCTGTATAAAATTTTAAATATAAATTTGTTTCATGATAGATTTTTAATTTTCTATTTCTTTAGGCATCAGAGCTTATTTCAAGAACAGATTCCATGTGCCTAACCTTGTGTTTTCAAAAAAGCCAGCCTACCATAAACATTGTTCAATATTAAGTATTCTATCCATCAAACATGGATTTGAAACTAAATCCATAAATTTTTAACTAGTATGAAAGTCAAGTATGTACATTTGGGTAGTTTTAAGAAAGTATAACATACAACAGCATTAGTAACTATTTTTATTCTCAAATTGATAAAAGCATTTAACATATACTTTACAGTATAAACAAATTAAGTGCTATACATTTTGGCTTATAAAGTGACTTAAAGTATTTCAAGCATTATATAACTCAATTTGTACAAAAAGTAAATTTCCAAATAAAGCTTTGGTTAGTAGAACTGATTATGTACTGTCAAATCCATTTTCCAAAGTTGTTCAAGAAAAAAACTCCATCCATTAGCACAGGTACTTCTCATACAATCAAAGCTTTTTACTATTTAGAATAGAAGGGGATATATTACAATAATTGCTTTTAATTTTTAAGTCTGAATCAGCCTTTTTTTTTCTCATTAATATGTGGCTGCAGGATAGAACACCATCACTTTTGAAAAACAAATTATGTGTAAAATCATTTTTTACTTTATTCTTAGGAGGGTCTATTTTAAAAATAGATTAGATCTGTAAGACTGTTAGATTCCATAGCTACTGAGATACTCTTTAAAAGTCATACTACTGAAGAGAGCCATTTCAAGCATTAATGTATTCCACTGGGGGTAAATCACTTCTAATTTCCCATAGGAGGATAATATCTACTAGCACTAGTGGCCAGAATCAAAGTTTATGTAACTAAATGTAGCCCCAAACTTAACATTTTTACAGACACTACAATGTATGGATTACTTTTATTCATATGAAAGTAATATAAAATGCTACCTAACTTAAATATCAGTTTAACCAAATTAACAAGCACAGAACTATAGACATTTTCCTATTAAAATTTTCCAGTTCACTGAGCAGTATCTACTCAAAATTGATTATGAACTTAAATATATCCTCTTTTAAATTTACTGTTTATGCTGAACTGTACACTGGTGGCTCCTTTTATGGTTTCTTAAAATTCTACTTACATAACTATGTAATTCCAAAATGGAAAAATGAGCCATCACTAAAATTTACTGGAGACTAATATTCTTTCATGGAAATAATTTATAAACATTTTAGACCTCTATCTTCAATCATTTCCATTTGGCTTTTTTAAATACATAAGCTTTTCATTTTGATTACTGTTTAATACTTCAAAACTAGTTTAAACAAAGACAAACAAAACCAAGGAGAACTGTTAAAGCATTCCTTACTTTACATACAATGCCTCAAGTGCCATATACATGGTAACATATCACAAAAAAAGAATATGGTTTAGCAGATTACAGAGCAAACCTAAACATTTATACAAAGCTAAACATTGCCTCCCTTCTATTTCATTTATTGTCTTTCAATTTGATCTTGGCTCTGTGTATTATCCTTCTATAATAACCACTGTGTGACATTTATCAGTTTTCTGTGTTTATCAGTGTTCCAATTACTTATATATACCTCTTTTTTTTAAATTGCTATGTAACATTAGAGAACATTCATCTAATCTTTTTTATTAGATACGATATACCCTACAGTTTTCTTACAAAATGCTCACTGTCCTGAGCTATATTAAACACCTTATAACAGGTGTATGTATAACTGAAGACCCTAAAATGTCAAGTTTACATTTTAAAAAATGCATAGAGAACATTTCAGAAAACCTATTAGTACTCACTTTTTAGGTATTATAGAGATTTTGTTTCCTTCAGACTATAAACTATTTAATCTTTATAACTAGTTATTACTTTCACATCTGAACCACATTTTTAAAAAAATTTTCAGATTTGATTGCTATTAGGCTAAAGAAACAAATGGAGTTTTCTGACCAAAAATGATTGATCGGTTTTCCAATAAACGACCCTTATATACTCACTGAAGATATCAAATTTCTGTGGCACAAAATAGAGTTATATAAGAACTACAGCAAATACATTTTTATTATAATACGTTTGCTTGAAGTTAAGGTGCTATTCATCATGCCCTATATCATGTAGTCTTTACCAAGTGGGCATCATATCTGGAAACCACACCCTACCAAGATGCTTGGACACTTCCCAATGAATCTGCTCCAAACTATACTTTTGGTCAGGAATTAATACTTCTTCCATAATGGATAATTGAGACAGGCGGCCACCGCACATCTTCACAAACTCAACAAAGGCACTACATGAGACTTCACATTCCCCTAGTCCAATAGCTGACAAATTTTTGCAACGTTCTGCAATGCGGATCAACTCTTCATCAAGTGGCCGTAATCCATTAGCACACACTACTAATTCAACTAGTCTAGGGCAAGTCATTCCCACACGGCCAAGCACATCTTTGCTTACTGATCTCCCAAAGTAAAGATGGGTGGCAGGTATTTCATAACGAAAAAATGGGTCAAATTCCTCTTCGTATAAAAAAAAATACATCACTAAGTTCACTTTGGGTGAATGTCTGATGAAAGCATCCCAGCTGCTCTTCTGAATAGTATGGAAGTGTGTCTGTCCAGGATTCTCACTGACTATATCAATGCGCAGATGTTCTAATCGAACATGTTTTTCAGAAGACAAAGCAAGTAGCAACTCATCACTTAATAAGTGGTAGTTCAGGGCTAGTTCTCGTAAGCCATGACACTGATCAGCCACACAAAGGATACCTTGGAAGAAAGAAAAAAAAAACTAACTATTTACAAGATTTTATACAAATTCATCTACTCAAAAATTCAATCAAGTATATGTTGCATATGCTGTTTTATGACAGTCTTGTAAGTTAAAAATTAAGTACATGTTGTACAAAATTTTGCCATATTTTCCTTACTACAAAACTATACAATTTAAAATGTACTTATATAGTTGAATTAATAGAAGTCACATTTTAAATTATTTTTTCTATAAGAAAATGAAACCAATTCTAAATCCAATACCTCAAAAAGAAATGAAGCTCACTTATCAACTCACAAAATAAATTATTAATAACTGTCAATTTAGAAATATATTATGACTAAGTAAGGTTTATCCCAGTAATGCACAATGCCATAATTTTTAAAAATATTATTACCAACATTAAATTTATAGGTTAAGCAAGAAAAATTACATGATCACTACAAAAGAGGCCAAAGGACATTTTCTGAAATTCAAAACCTAATCCTAATAGAAACAGGGTAAGGCATAACCATATAAAACCATGACATATGTTAACTAAATACAACATTTACAAAATAAAGATTTCCATCAAATGATCAGAGTCTAACTGCTAATGGTATATAATAAACATATCAAATTTCTAAGAAAACATACCAAGATATCTACCACTAGATAAATGAATCAAAGATAACCACCCAATTCACATTGGTGGAAATACACAGTATGACTTTTGAAGCTGTAACACACCCAGAAAGTAGTTCCTTAAATAGTTCTCTATACTCATGGCACCATGCTTCATAACTGACTAAAACTATCATCCTAGTAACAGATGACTTTACCAAAGGCAGTATTTGATCTCTGAAGCAGCCTTCTATAAGAATTCTGACCCAAAGAGGCACCCTATACTACCTGATAAATAACTCAATCCATTTCTTTCTCATGTTTAGAAACAGGGATAGAAGCAAAACATACATCATATTTTCATCTACTATTTACTGTATAAGTATGGTATGCCAGGTACTAGATATGTTACCTCACAAATAATCAAAAAAAATCTGGAAAACTACGTATTATTTCTATGTTGAAGTAGAGGCAGCCAGCTAAAGACAGCAAAGCTGGAATACAAACACAGGCTGAGTGACTCTTAAGTTCATGCACTTAACTACTGCTTAAGAAGTGAAAAGACAGAGGCCATCAGTAAGCGAAAGCTTTCTAGCAAGGGGAGAAGAAAAGCAATATAATCAGATAAGAGATGAACTGAACCATCAGAATGAGTCACCAGAAGAAGGAGTAATGGACATCTGTGCTTCACTATTCAGCCACCACAAAGTTTCTGTTCTCCACAGATATGTATGTACTTTGAAATACAAATACACCCTGATCACTCAAGGTAACCTAAGCACATCTCTGTTCTTTGCAATCTCAAAAAGTTTGATATGTTTACTAAAAGGAAAGCAAACACATGGGAAACAGTAACTGAAGATGCAAATAAAAGAAACTTTGAGTTATCATTTAATAACTACTAAAGCAGTTGTCACAGGCATAATTCTAAAAATGGCCCTCAAGATTCCATGACCTAATGCCTGGCATCTGTGAATGTGATACGCTATCTTACCCATGATTATGTTATATGGCATAGCTGGCCACATAAGATAAAGAGATTATCTGGATGGTCCTAATATAATCACACAACCTCTTTAAAAGCAGAGTTTTCTCTGGCTGCTTGCAGAATAGGAAGTCGAAGAGATTCAAAATGCATACAGGACTTAAGTTATTGCTTGCTTTAAGATGGAGGGGGCCAAAAATAGAGGGAGCCAAAAACGGAAGAATGTAGGTAGCCTCTGCTCTGACTCAGAGCAGACCTCAGAGCAGTCTCTTGCTGTGAGCCAATAAGCAAATGGGATGTCAGTCTTACAGCCACAAAAAACTGAATTCAGTCAACAAACTGAATAAGTGTGAAAGTGGATTCTTCTCTAGAGCCTCCAGATAAAAGCCCAGCATGCCTGAAAATTTGACTTCAGCCTTTTAAGACCCTAAGCAGAGAAGGCAGTTGAGTCATATCTACGGCTCTAACCTACAGAACTGTGGAACTAATAAACAGGTGTTGGTATAAGCTGCTACATTTGCAGTTGTTAGTTATGCAGCAACAGAAAACTAAAAAGTACTTAGATGTGTTTAAATACAAAGGTAAAATAAAACTAGTGAACTATTACAATTCAATAAAAAAGACAACCTGATTAAAAATAGGCAAAGGATCTGAATAGACATTTTTCCAAAGAATATATACAAATAGCCAATAGGCACATGAAAAGATATTCAACATCATTAGTCATCAAAAAAATGTAAATCACAACCATGAGTTCACACCCACTACTAGGATGGCTATAATAAAAAAGATAAATAACAAGTGTTAGTGAGGATATGGAAAAGTTACAACCCTCATACACTGCTAGTAGAAATGTAAAATGGTGCAGCTGCTTTGGAAAACAGGCTGGTGCAGCTCCTGAAATGGGTAAATGGAGTTACTATATGATCCAGCAATTCTATTACTAGGTATTTACCCAAGAGAAGTCAAACCTTATGTCCACACAAAAACTTGTATATGAATGTTCACAGCAGAATTATTCATAACAGTCAAAAGGCGGAAACAACTCATCAATTGATAAATAGATAAATCGTATATACAAACAATGGAATATTATTTGGAGATAAAAAGAAATGAAGGTCTGATACATGACAGAACATGGATGAACCTTGAAAATGCTAAGTGAAAGAAGTCAGACACAAAAGACCATATATGGCATGATTCCATTTATATGAAATGTCCAGGATAGGCAAATCCAAAGAGATGGAAAATAGATTAGTAGTTCCCTAGGACTGGTTGGGATGGGGATTTTAGCGGGCAATATCTAAAGGGTACATGGTTTCTTTTTGGGATAATGAAAATGTTCTAAAATTGATTGTGGTAATGAATGCACTACTCTGTCAATATACTAAAAGTCAATAAATTGTACACTTAAAATGAGAATTGTATGGTATATGAATTATATTTAAATAAAGCTGCTACAAAACTGGTATATTATTGGTGGTATTATAAATTTATGCAACTCATTTGGGGAAAAAACATGGCAAGAAGTATAAAAAAGATTTGGACCCTTTGACTTAAGAATTTGTCTTAATGAAGAAATTAATAGCAGCAAATTGCTATGAGTGAAAATAGTTAACTTTTTTTTAATCACAGCAAAAAAGTGGAAACAAGTTAAGCATCCAACCTTAAAAGAACTATAATGCAAATGTTGTTTTATCAATAAGGTGGAATACTAAGTAACTAAATGTTCATTAGTTCAAGCTGATAATGAGTGTCTTATATGTCAAGCACTGGTGCTAGGATGATAAAACGGAAACAGGAGCAAGACATCTTTATTGTAGTAGAAGACAGCAAATTATTAAACACGGGAATCAGAGAAGATTATCAGAACACAGTGAGACCAAATAATTAGGAAGATCAAAGTAGGACAAAAGGAGACTGGAGAAAGAAAGAGAATAGTATTTCCTGTATGAATACCCAGACATGGAAGAAAACACAAGCATTCCAAAAACTGAAGGAGCTCAAAACGCAGTACGCAAATAAGAGAATAAAAAAAGACGATGCCCAAAAGATAGGTAAGGGCCAGATCATGCTGGACCTTGTAAGTTAAGTAAGAAGTTTGATTGTTCTCTAAAGCATATGAGAAGTTTTAAAGGAAAGTGGAGAAACATAAATTTACATTTCGGAAAGATTATTCTGGTTGTAACGTGGAAATCTGATTACTGAAGAGCAAGGCTGCAAATCAGGAAATCAGTTAAGAGGGTACCGCACAAAGATTATGGTGGTCTGAACTACAGTAGTCAGCGTAGAGATGGAGAAAGGTAGAGATTCAAGGTATATTTTGGTGGAGTGGCCAGACCTCAGTGACTGAAGGGATGCAGAAAGAATGGGTTGGAGGAATCAAGGATATCTACCAGGTCCCTGACAACTAAATGGAGGTACCATTCACTGAGATAATAAAGAGGGAAGAGCAAGAGATTTAGAAAGGGAGAAGGGAAGTTCTTTAGTCTGAAGTACTAGTGAGATATTCTACAACACTGGGCTGTTGGCAGTTCAACACATAGCTCTGGAGTTCCAGAGACACCAAAATTAGGAGGTAATAGCATACAGAACATAACTGAAGCCATAGAAAATGGTAACACTGCCCAGAATTCACAGAGTACAACAAAAATGTAGCCAGTACAGAATACAGTGAAACACCAAAATTTAAAGAATGAAAAAAGAAACCAGCAAAGGAAACAGAGTTAGGAACAATCAGAGAGGAAGGAGGAAAATCAGGAGTGTGCTATCAAAAAGCAACAGTCACTAGTGTCAAAGGTACCTAGTGGTCCAGTTATGGACAATTGTAACAACTATATGAAATGGAAAAAGTTTGATAAAATGTTTGGTGAAGAAAGTAGAACAGAAAATTGCCCATCATTTCAAATTAGAGAAAGAAACTGTCCAAATATGCAAAATACATATAGAAAACATGTAAATGTGTTAAATTTTCAATTAAAATCTTCTGTGGTTATACTCTTCAATTAAAAAATATTACAAGTGTTCTTTTTCTTCCTTTCCCTTCCTGCACAACTAGTCCAAAAGTCATTAGGTGGGATCAAGCAAGCTTATAGTATACTATCAGAACTGAGGTGTATATTTAATAAAAATAAATGAACATGGCACATGCCAGGATAAAGAAAATAATAAGCTCACAGTTTCACAGAGAAACAAAAGATCCAAAGGCTCTCACCGTGTGTGGCAAATGCTATCAACTAGGTTCAGAATGCTACAGAAATACACAAGTGGAGGATCAAAACCAGGAAGGAGGAGGGGGATCAAAACAGGTTAACACCTGAGCTGAATTCTGAAGCCTGGGATGGAGTCAGATGAAGAAGTCAAAAAAAATTTAGAAAGTATTCCATGGGGTACAGTGCACTGACCACACACAAAGGTAAAAACCGTAGTTCCATAGGGCTCAAGTAAAAGCTACCCATGAGTGAGTAGCAAAACAAAATTAAATAGATAGGTAGAGGTCAAGATGCAAAGGACCTCGTATACTATGAAGCCAGGAGGCACAGACCTTACTCTCAAAGCAGACCAATATAATGGATAGTAAAACGTGATCAGGGTCACATAGGAAGTTAACTGCCAAAATGTATTCTTAACTTCTATTTTATAATACCTTCAATGATAATGTGTGTAAATGACAGAGAAGGCTAGGAAAATACAACGGCAGACTCAGCTATTCCTGTCACCAAGACCCTCCTTGTGGGAGACTTGGGGAGAATAAATAAGCAATCTCCATCCAAGAGGGAATAATTTTCTCGGAGGAAGGCCAGGTTTTAGTTATGGCAAGAAGGTAGGAAGTGTTTTGTAAAGAGATCAAAAATTTAACATTGTCCCTTAAAGTGGCAGTCCCCAACCTTTTCGCCACCAGGAACCAGGTTCATGGAAGACAATTTTTCCCTGGCCGGGGTGGGGGGAGGGGGACGGTCTTGTGGGTGTGTTGGGGGGGGTGCAGAGCTCAGGCGGTGACACACAGCCCATTTCCTAACAGGCCACAGACCAGTACCAGGCCATGGCCCAGAGTTTGGGAGCTGTAGCCTTAAAGAACAGGGTTTCCAAATAACACAGCTAAAGGACTGGCAAAGATGTCAATAGCGGCAGGAGTCAGGAATGAAGCAGCAGAAAGTATCATGAAATTTGGGTTTATAATTATTTTTCAATACAAACCATATGGAATTTAAATAATCTCAAATGAATAATGTAGTAATGCTCAGAAAATTCTATACAAGAGAAGACACAGAGTTTTTATCATGCTATCCCCAATTTGATAGGCTCTCAGCTCCAAAATTCAATCTTAGGAACAGCATTATCTTGCAAAATATAAGGCAACCGCTTAAGAAGAACTCTTCTCCCTCTACATAGTGAGAAGCAAAACAATTATGTAACTACTCTAACTTAAAAATCTACCCTGTTAGCTCAACTACAATTAGAAAAAATTCTATTTTATCTGACTGGGCACTTCAGATAGACATCATAATTGTCCCTTCCTCTTTTTTTTCTATGTATTACATTAAAAATAATTTGTATGCGAAAGAGATGAAATAGTCATATCAACTAACCCCCCTTCAAGGTTAATGATCACAGTTTTTCTTAATTTGATGAATACATCAATACATTTTACTAAAATGTGTCTGGCAAAAAAACACAAAATACCTGCTGGAGAGACGTGAGGACAGCTGCTCATTTTCAGCAACTTAAGTGTATCACTGTTGTTGGCCACTAGTACTTTGAGGGATGGATCATCTACTGGAGTATCATCTATCTTAAGCGAGGACAGGGATTTAGAGTTTACAAACACAACTGTCAGTGCAGAGATGAAGTGAGACTGGAAAGCAAAAAGGAAAAAAAAAAAACCATCGTTTCAATTTTTAGATATGAGAATTGAAGGGTTTCCATATAATACTCAATATGCTTTATTTGAACCCTAATGATATATTTCATAACTGTTTCAGGGGTAGCACCCCTTCACTTTGTTGTTGAGAAATATGCTAAAAAAAAAAAAAAAGATGACTATCTGCCATCTTTGAGGACAGCCTTTTTACCTGTGGAAGAAAAATTGATTTCAAACCTCAGGATAAGGTGGCCCTAAATCATAGCAACCATTGCCCAGTAAAACGAGAAATTCTGGAACCCAAGGTGAGAATACCTCTCAGACACTTCATTTCACCACATCTGGAAACCCTATTCTAGTGTTCTGGAAAACAAACTGCATTTTTTCTGTTTGATAGTTATGACGATTAAAATAGTAATAACTAGAAACACAATCATTAAAAATTAATATAACAATCAATTCAAAAGCTATGAAAGGCTCGTTGGGAAACGGAAGCTCATAAAAAATTTGATTCTAAAACAATCAAAATCATATTTAAATATGACTCCAAATATAAAACTCCCAAATGTTACATTATCTACAGTATTTTCAATTTTCTATTTTATTTTAATGTATTTTGTCGACAAATGTACCAACGTATCATTCAATGTATCATATACACATAAGCATCTGTTGGACACAGAATCTGGCCTAAAGGAACCACTGTAGAGAAACAGTGCATTAAAGCATGCTCAAAGCATGCAACTCTGAATCATAGTTAAGCAGCTATATAACCAATGGGTAAAGAATCCAGGGAAGTAAAAAACAAAGGCCAATACATGCTTTAACACATTCCTCTATATAACAAACTTCACTCTCTACTTAGCTTTATAAATTCTCTAAAGCAGTGAAAAAGGATGAGGGCAGATAGTAGTCAAGAAAGTATAATGAAACATTACCTTCTTGGTCACATTCCCTTATTTACTTTTTCCCTACTATGATTAAGTAACTGTTGACTACTTAAATTTTGATTAACTATCTAACTACTTAAATGATAACATCTTTTGCCTAATATTTTCATATCAAACTCAATTATATTTTGTACAATCACATTTCTTCGCTAGTATGCTCATGACTGCATTACTGACATCTTTCCCCATTTCTCCAATTTAGCTCTAGTTAGACAGATTTCTTCTATGTTCTCTTCGGTTCTCTCAGGATTTCCAAAATATAGCAACACCCTATTTCAATCTCCTACAAAGCCATAAAAATAAAACAAAAAAAGGAGAACAATATGAGCATCCTAGACCCATTTAATAAGGAAAGCAGTCTTAGCTGCATCAATATTTCCTAATTAGTATGCACAGCAATACCCAAGTAATGAGATAAAAAGGAAATTAAATTATGTTCAACATACCTTTTAATGTGGTATATCTTATATATACCATATGAGTGATAGGTATATTTGCTTTAACTATGGTAGGTACATTGAAAATTCAATTCAAAACATTTCATTCCCACATGAAGCTTGAACATGATACTATTCTGTGTAACCGTCTCTTAGAGCAAGGTCTTTGAACCATCTTAATCAGAATCACCTGGACTACTTGCAGATGAAACACCGTGGCCCCAAGGAAAAATATTTTTTTTTCTAGTGTGGCAGTCAGTGTGTTAAAAGGGTGTCTGTAGTTTAGTTTCTAGTAATACTGAATATTAACCTCGTGAACATTAGCTAACATCCTTTTAGTTGCCTTTCTAAAACTGCATTCTTATTTTTCTATTTGAAGAGAAGACTATGTGTAGGATCATGTTAGAACATATGTATGAATATAAAGTTAATTCTTTACCAAAAAAATTGTAGTCTTGAAATAAAATCTATAAATTAATCTAAACTGTACTAACTTTGCTCGAGAATATATCTTCACAGAACACTTGCCAGAAGATTTTATAAGTCAGCTATACCTGTTCTCAACACTGGCAGTCTCTACTTTTGATTCTAACTTCACCAATCTGTTTTGAAAGCCCAAAAAGGAGCATCCATTGTGTGTCTTTTTTCTAATATGCTTGTTTCCAAGTTTTACTTACCTACTTTCTTTTAGTACTTCCTATAGAATCCTCTGTAAATTCATTTATCCTTTAACTTTACCAATGAACAAGTACAAGGTGACTAAAAATAAGAAAAGCTGGCCAGGCAGGGTGGCCCCCGCCTACAATCGCAGAGATTCAGGAGGCCAGGGCGGAAGGATAGCTTGAGGCCAGCAGTTTGAGACTAGCCTGAGCAACACAGTGAAACTGTGTTTCTACAAATAATTTTAAAAATCAGCTGGGCATGGTGGCATGCTCCTGTAGTACCAGCTACTTGGGAGGCTGAGGCAGGAGGATCGCTTGAGCCCAGAAGTTCAAGGCTGCAGTGAGCTATGATTGTGCTACTGCATTCCAACCTGAGTGAAAGAGTAAGACTATCTCAACAAAAGAAAAAAAAAAAATAGAAAAGCCTTTAAAAAAATACTATCTCTTTAATATTCTAAATAGTAACTGTTTTCCATTATGTATATACACTACTTTTCTTACATTCTCACTGTCAATACAAAAACAGGGTAGGCTTTCCCTGGATATCTCAGTAACAGATAATAAAGCAAAACCAGCAGATACCTTTGGTAAGTCCATAAAGCTTGGTCGGGCAGTTGAAATGAGTCCAAGTGTTTTTAAAGAGCAGTTCACAAGTTGTGATAATATATCACAAGCTGCTTCAGCTGATTCTTTGCTGCTGTCCACCTTGGAAAAGAAAATACCATTTACTCATGTACATATTTACATGTCTCTGTGCATATCCTAATTTTATAAAAACAAGAAACATAGTTATTAATTTATTTCATTATAACTTAAAGAATATTTATTGTTTCAATCATCCACCCTCATCTAAAACTTTAGCTTTTTCTGAGTCTCTCTGAAAAATTATAAGGGCAATTGTCAAGACAGCTTGCATTACAATAAAATACATATTTAATGTTGAAAGAACTTGGCTTTTGCATTGATTTATTCCAAAAAGACTGTATAAACTAATGGAGTAAATCAATTTATAGTCTTTGAAAAATAATTATAAATTTGGTAGTGGATCAAATGATATAATGTAAATACAGAGTGTCCCAAAAATCTCTATACAAAGGAAAAATTTTGTAATGAATACTTTGTAAATAAAGGTACATTTAGCTATAATTTCCCATTTTCCCTATGTATGGCAACTTATAGGACACCCTGTATAGTTCCTAATGGTACAGATTTACTCAGAATGTTCAGGTGAATCACAACCTAGGATTCATCATTAATGTTAGTAATAGAAAGATGAATGCAAAGTAAAATGAGAGACTCCAACCAGCCAGGCATGAAAATCTGAACCAAATAAGATGTATATTCCTCTACATAGACATTTCCTGGGGGAAGAGTAATATGGCCAAACTTCTCCTCAATGATTCAATGAGCCCGTCTATCAAAAAGTTAGTTGTTCCCTGGGTTAAAAAGCATCTTAGAATAGTAAAAAGTAACATCATTACTTTAACCTTCAAATTCATGTACATTATTTTATACCTAAAATGTTAAAAGCTGGTTGTAAAACTAATGTACTAATTTATATTACAGTTTCAGAGCTGTTTATATGTGGGCCCATGACCAGCAGCATCAACATCACCTAGGAACTTGTTAGACATGCAAATTCTCATGCCCAACCCAGATCATCTGAATCAGAGACTCTGGGGGTGAGACTCAGCAATCCTTAGCTTTACAAGTCCTCCAGGTGATTCTGATGCACATAAAGTTTGAGAACAATTGTTCTACATTAATAATTCTGACTACAAACCTCTTTGGCCCACAGTGATGACTTAAACATTATCAAGAGAACGCAGAACAATTCTGTGATGTGGTTCTCTTTGTAAATTATTTCCTCAGGAAAATAAGCAACCCCTAATAAGAATGTTAAACTTATGGCACAAATGGTTTTATGAGGGTTATACAAGTTGTGTACATCTGAACTGTGTCAGAGGGCTGTAAAAGAGAAATAAAGATGGCTGGCCAATCTACTGGATGGACTTGATCTTTAAGACCTATCAGATGATAGACCCCATTTCATTTATCTCATCACTGCATGATTTCCGATATCTTCCCTCTAGCACAGAAAAGAAACAAACAGTTCTCTTTGGCATTCTTCCATGTACCCTTTTCTATTTCTAAATAAAACCTTTTATGTAAAGTTTCTATGCCTCCTTTTTACTTGAAGGTCTCATATCAAAAAGCCATCAACAAACAATACTCAGTCCCTGTTAGAAATAGTAGTAATTAAGTTCTACTCAATTATAATCTCCCCAATTTTTATTTTATCATATTTCTTTTCCTCAAATTTGTTCACAATAATTCAATATAACTATAGCCTTTGTCAATGAGCTATGTTTATTTGGTGGCTGCTTTATTTAGTGGCTGCTTTTGCTCTTTTAAGAATTAATAATTATAATATAAAGAGAAATTTAGCTCCATCAATTATCACAATATTTTCTGACATCTCGTAAGGCATGCAATAATTCTAAATTTTTAAGCACTTTCCTTAAATAGACAAATATTTTAAAGACATGAGAAGATATACTAGCTTAGGACACAAAAGCCACTAAAAATGACTTAGTTTTTAAAAGAAGGATTTAATATATTACCTTGAAGCTGACATATTGTAGATGGTTTGAATGTCTTTTAATAATCTGTTTGATCAGCTCTGGATGTGTAGCTTTCAAATAAGATGTAGCTGGTTGATTCAGTTCAAATTCAAAACATCTCCACAAGTCAGGCATGTGAAATACCTGGTTCCAGTTGCGGCAAACTTGTGAAGCATGAGCCCGGTCGAGAAGAGGCAAATACTTAAATATTTGGAGAATAATATCCTGAAGGAGATTACCCCAATCACAAGTCTGAGAATGATCATTTGTAGTCCTCAGTTTTTTGGATTTCTCTGCAGTACCTTCTTCTGATGAATTATGGTCACTATCTCTTCCTCCTCGTTTCATCCTGTTCAGAAAAACGCATCTTTTTTTTCATTTTACTTAATTTTTAAATAGAAATAAATTCAAAATTCATACTTCTATCACTAGGATGTGAATATGTATTTATACATATAAACAAATATGTAGGAAGAACTGGATAATTGAAGGAGAAGAATATCAAAACAAGTTATAATAAAAAATGGTGATAAAGACCAACTATGATTTTACGAATGCTACATATTTTTGGCAGGTATTTTTAAACATTTACATTTATACTGTACTACTTGGGGGCAAGTTTATTGCGACTTTGAAATTAAACCAAGAATTTCTATTTCAGAAGTTGTGTTCAACTAACTAAAATGAATATAAAAGAAAACCTACAGTGATACTTTCTAAAGGTTTCTTATAAGTCATATAAGGATATGTATTATATTTGAGTTCTGAATTCAAGGCAATTCAGGGTCCCAAGAACTTCCAGAAAGGATGTCAATTAAGTAGCCAACAGATCTTCCACACTGAATAGTCTGTAATATGTGTTACAGCCAGACACTTCCAACCTCTGCTTAAAATAAGTAAATCCACCCCTACTATGCATTGTTTGGTCTGGAATGTGGTTTCTTCTTCAAACACATCACTTACTGGTGCGAAATTTTCCCCAAGTTGTGTTTCTGACTTACACCTTCGTGTTTATTCTATGTATTCTTAATATCTTCATTTCATTTGTTTCTTTGAAAGATAGTTTTTTTATGGCAAAATAGTATGGTTAAAGAGAATGGGCTCTAGAACCAGGCTCCTTGGGTTTGAATCTTGGCTCTACCTCTCACTGGCTATATGACTTTGAGCAAATTACTGGACCTTCCTGTGCTTCAGTTTGCAAAATGGGAATAATAAGACATAGGGTTCTTGTGAAGAATAAAACAGTATATAAAGGCTTTTTGAAAAGAGAGATGATTGTTGGAACTCCAGTACAAGAAAGCAGTCTTACAGTACTAAAGACATTAAAGTGCCAGATACTGTAAAAACAGAGGTTACCAATCAGAAGGCAAAGAATGATCTTATTTTTGTTTTAAAATGAAATGCATGTGCGAGAGCAAGCAAGTGTGAGCATGAAGTCTTGTGTTTGAGAAACACACACTGGAAGTACAAGTCACCAAACTATTACAGTAACCAACAGAGGCTGGTGGGATTACAAGTGATTTTCTTTTTTTTTACACATTTCTTTCAATGTCAACACATTACATCCTAATCAGATTTTTTTTTTTAAAAGAGTCTCGTTTTGGCTACAGTAGCTCACGCCTGTAATCTTTGCACTCTGGGAGGTGGAGGCAGATCATTTGACACCAGGAGTTCAAGACCAGCCTGAGTAAGAGCGAGATCCCATCTCTACTAAAAATATAAAAAATTAGCCTGGCATTGTGGAGCATGCTTGTAGACCCAGCTACTTGGGAGGCTGAGACAGGACGACCACTTGAGCCCAGAAATTTGAGGTTACAGTGAGCTATGATGACTCCACTGCACTCTAGCCTAGGAGACAGAGCGAGACTCTGTGTCAAAAACAAAGAGTCTTGCTTTGATTTGCTAGTTGGAAGGGAAGTACAGCAGGCCCTAAACTAAACGGGGTAACTGCAGACACTCACTAGTATTCTTATTTAGAGCCTGCAGTGCTTTTCTTTTGTTCCTAGAGAACAGTTCTGGCAGGATAGTGGTTTGCACCTAAACTTGGGGTCATGGCCTTTCAAAAGGATGGTGTGTGGCTCCAATTCTTTTCTGGCATATCAGGACATAGGAATTTCTGGTTCCTCTGGTGGGATGATGGATGTGCATATGCATGACTATAAACCAAGTATGTCTCTGCAGACTTTCTCCATCCAGCAGCTAGCAAAACTTATAAAAGAGGAGTGGGGGCTGGACAGTAGAAAGAGAATGGCAGTGGCCATTGGACTTCATGCCATGAAAGTCAGTCCAGGAGGTCTTAGCACATGGGCAATAAACTGCCTATTCATCATGGCTCCTACTTTCAACTGTGTGAATAAAGTGAAGTAAATGATGTTTACCTTATCGAGCAGGGGAACAGGATGGGAGACAACAGAATGACAGATGTGACAGCAAGAGAGTAGTTTTACGGAAGACTGTAACTTATGTATAAATCTAAAAAAGAGTTTTCTTAAATATGTTTAAAGAAAAGGTAGTATAATCTACAGTGTAACATTTAATATAAAAAACACTCCCCTAATAATAATGACCCACTAGAGGTTAAGATAACATTGTCATTATGACCCATTTTTCTGCTTTAACTTATTCTGAAGGCTTACTTTAATGTTGGTATATAAAATTTGGGTCAAAGAACAAAGTGTTTGCCACCCAGGGCTTATAATTTCTCTTCTGACTACCTAAAACTACTCAGAATTTTGAGATACAGAGATTCAAAAAAGAATGAGGCAGTCTTCATAGTTTCTACACCTTATTATAGAATGTTGATTGCCTGTTTTTGAAGAAAAGTCTTCTAAAACCAGAACTATTCAACTTAAAGATGGAATGATTCATTTTACTTTAGCGTGTATGGATACATAAACGAAAATAAAATGGTAGCCTTATTCCCATAATATTTGTTAATATCTTGCTGGTCATAACAACAGAAATTTTCTTTTGTTATAGCCCTACTTTAAATAAAGTATATTTCAATATTATCCAAGTTCAGCGGGGAAGAAGTTGACAAATATTTTAAGAAGTATGCAAAACTAAGGTATAGTTATCTCTTGACTTATATATAAAAAGACTATCTGATCACCAAAGTATATTTTAAGCACTTACTAGTTTATGAGTAGCCGAACAAGTCTCTAAATTATCATACCTAATATAATTGTAATGTCATAATTATAGTACATTAAGCAATAGAAAATATGTAAGGCCAAATTTCAATACAGATGGCCTCTGTCCTAACCTCATTAATGCACAAAAATAAAACACAAGTAAGTGGGCACCTAATAAAAATTTTAAATGTCAATTTTTCCAAGTTGGTATCATTTTTTCATGCAAAAATTTACAGTGCTTCCAAAAGTATTTTACTAAATCTATTTACACATGAAACTCTGCTGTAAAAAAGTTAAACAATTCAGAGCACCCACCAGTCTGTAAATAATTTATATCAATGTACTTTATATTTCCTACTTTTAATCAAAGTGAAAACACCTCTTATATTTGAACAAAAGGAGTGCGGAGAACCAAGCTACACAATAAACGTCAAAGAGACTCTCTAGAATATCAAAACCGGGCCTCTCTGGGGCTCTGGTAGTTTAAATTCCTACAATTCCAGGCCCCAAATAATGCAACTTAAGCCTCTAGAGCTTTCTGGTGAGGGACTGATATTACTACAGAGTGCCAAAAAGCAAACTAATGAGGAAGGACTACAGACTAGCTGAGCAGCACAGGGAGTTAGTGAGCTAACTAAACATTTCCATAAACTGAAAGGAGCAGTCAGATGAAGAGAGGAAGAGAACACTTAGCTGTGTGACCCTCATTGTATCAGGCACTTCTATGTACACTGGGCGTGCAGTTAATTTTAAAAGCCCATTTGTACTTAGCTCTGAAACGCTTTGGCATCCCATTTCCTTTATGTTTTGTTTCGACTAATATCAAAATTAATATGCATTCTTTGGCTGAAACACAATAAAACAATAGAAAAAGGTCAATTCTCAGAACTAAATGGTAGGGAGAGCATGGTGATGAAAATTAGTCCAGTGGTCATACACAGATAACTGAGGTGGCATTTCTGTAAATATTTCAAAGGTAGCAGAAACTAACACTTTTTTTTTCAAGTTAGTGTCTAAAAGATCTGGACCACTCGACTGGGCAGTACTGGCAACATGAGAATAATGACCGTCTCTCCCACCTCGTCCTCAGGTTGGAGATGCAGACCTACTTTACTGGGCTGCTTCCTAATCGCTGCCTGCAACAGGCTGCTCACGCTGAAAGCGGGCGTCAAGCTGTTCATCACAAGTTGACCAAGTTTTCCACTTGGCGACGCGGCGAGGGTGTCCCCTCCTCCCTGCACCCCCTCCACGGACTGGCTTTCCCTAACTTAACTAACGCGCCCTCCCCTCCGCAGTGTGTTCTGACATCTCAGTGCCTCTCATTTCTCAGGCTACCAGCACGGGCGTTGCTGTCGCCGGAAGAGCCTCGCAGAGCGCGAGCCCCACGGTGCCTGTCACCAATACCGGCCAAGGGTAACAAAGCCGGGCAAGAGCCACGGCACACGCACCACGCCTTGTTGACATGTTTCGAAGCAGGCACCGCGGGGAAACGCCCCCGAGCAGGCTCCAAGGTCTGGTGCCGCGCCCCACGCCGCGCCTGGCGCCCCCGGGCCCGCCCACCAGCGCCCGGCGGACCCCTCCTCCCCCGGCCCCACCATGGCAGCGGGGCGCGGCCCTGCCCCTCCGCCGTTACCTGCTGCCGGGAGCGGCTTCCCCCACACACCACCCCGCGCTCCGAGGACGGCGGCGGCTGGTTCCCAGGCTCTCACATGAGGCCCTCCGAGGCCCCTGCTCCGCGTTCCCGCCGCCGCGGCCCCCCGCGCTCCGCCCGCATCCGAGGCGCTGGTCCCGCGGCGGGCGCCAACGCGGCTCCACCTTTGCGGCTCAGGCTGCCCAAGAAGGAGCCTTCCTTCCGAGTCCCGCGCTGTCCGCGTTCTGGTACCGGGACGCGGGTTGCCACCAGAGACTTCCTCAGCAAGCTGCGGCCACCGCTAATGCCCCCGCGCCTCGGCGCACAAACGAAGTCCAAAATGGCGCCCAGGGCTCGCGGCCGCGCGCTTTCCCTGGCGCGTCTCCCCCCGACAGGGGCGGGGCGGGGCCGCGCCCAGGCGGGAGCGCGCGCTGCCGCCGGCCCCCGCCTCCCGGTTCCAGAAGGACAGTCCTCCGCCTTCTTACCCGAGACGTGACTCCTGCTTTGAGAAAATTTTTTTGTTTTGGAGCAGAATATGGGAGGGCTGGAACTAGCTAGTTGCCGAAGAGACTCTTTGCGGTTGAAACTGCAAAGTTTAGGGAGGTGGAGCAGAAAAAAGGAAGGAAGGAGTGTCTCCAGAGACTGCCGTAACTGGGCCGCTGGTTCCACTGGCAGGACGACGAACGGTGGCTGCTGACAGCGACACACCTCGGAGGAGGAGGCGCGGCCCTCGGGCGGCCACTCCCGGCGCCTTGCGACCGAAGGGGCTCAGTACGGTCTCTAAAGGTAGACACACAGCATGTGCACGTATGTGGTGTTCAAAAAACTCCAAGGAAATGCATCAGGATGGTGACAGTGTTAACACTGAGATTACAGATGGTTTTTATTTTAAAATTATTTGGATTTTCCAGTTTTTCTATTAATAAAATAATTTTTATCTTCAGAGTTAGTACTTTTTAAAAACCACCTTTGCTTTATGAAGTACAATCCCTGAAATTTGTAAATAGCTTTCTGAAACACAAGGGGGAAAGTGTAAAGGAGTAGGCGGCTATTTAGAAGAGAACCTCTGGTGAAGCCTTCCATAAGGTGGGGCAACGTTGTGGGTAACTGCTGCCTAGTGACTTGTTTTAAAAGTTAGGATTTTTGGATACTGGGCTTTCTTGAGGTTAGGAACGTCCTTAGGTGCAAAAGTTAACTTGGAATCACTCACCATCCGTCCCCGACCCGCGCAAAAAAAAAAAAAAGAAGAGTAATTTTCCATCTAAAGATGTCTGAAGTCTCTGATCCTTGAATAAGAGACTGGAAGGCAGTGATGTCCATGGGGCTCTCCATTCTTCCTTTTCCCCAAGAAATTTAGCTATTTAGCTAGGATGCCCTATGTAAAATTGCAGTAAGAGTCAATGTGGAGAAATGCCGGTGGTTTTTAGTTTTGTGTTTTTTTTTTTTTTTGAGGGCCTGGCTACCAGATCATCAAGTCGAACTGTACAAAGTCTCTAGCAGCATAATAATGTGGATTTACCTGAACTGCAACATTTTTTTAGGTCCTCAGTGACTGAATGATGAGGAGTGATGGGATGTTGTAACAAAGGCAAGGGTAATTATTAGAAGAAGGAAAATAAGTCAAATACAGACTCATTTATTTAAAGCTAGTTCAATAGTATAAAAGATCAGCAAAACTCATTATACAAAGTCAGCAAACATAATGAATATAGATTATATCACATTACTATTATATCACATTAATATTATATTATGTACTACACTCCAAAGTCCTTTTTTTTTTTCTGTTACAGTCTGTCCTCCTAAACAAGACAAGAACCTTGGCCTTGGCACACTTCACTTACTGAATACCTTGTCTTCTTTCCTGTTATTGTTGAAGATTTTACTTCACATTTTTTAAAAAAAGAAAAGAAATGTGTGCTTATTTTTAAATTACTCAGTACTTATTTACATTTATTAACTGTGCCATCAAGATCAGTGGCATGGGGATTGGGGGAGAGGGTGGCTGCTGAACAGATTGATCTAGCAGGGCAAAATGTTTTATTACTAACCCTGTTTGGAATTGCCAGTGCACGTGATAATGAAAAACAGACCAACAATTAGTCAGCTTTATTATTGTTTTTAAATTCTCCATAGACAATGTACCCCCTCCACCAGGGGTAGACCACTCCCATGCCCAGCCCCACCTTGGTACACCAGTGAACAGGATGGATTATGCTATGTTGCAGAAGTTCCTTACATACCATCTTGTCATTCCATGTTTTTTATGACCTTTACAGTTTTTAGGAGTATACTATTCCAATATTTTGTAGAATGTCCTTCGACTGGGGTTTGTCTGATAGTTTTCTTATAATTAGACATGGGCTATGGGTATTTGGGAGGAAGACCACAAAGGTACAAAGTACCATTGTCATCATATCATATCAAGGGTACAGCTATCAACATGACTTATCCCTGTTGATGTCAACATTAATCAGAGATTGAAGTCAAGTTGCTTCAATGTAAAGTTACTTTTTTCCCTTTCTTTCCATACTGTTCTCTTTGGAAGGAAGTCACTATGTACAGCCAACACTGAAGAGATGGGAGTTATGCTTCACCTACTTGAAGAGGTGAATGTCTACATAAATTACCTGGAATTTTTCTGCCTTGGGAGGTTTGCCTTTGTATCTCTTTATTTTATATTTTTCTCTCTTCATTATTGTCTTTGTAATTTCCTCAGATCGGTCATCCATGTCACTAATTCTTTCTCCAGCTCTGTTTAGTCTCTG
The DNA here is from genome assembly GCA_963575035.1 of Avahi laniger. NCBI lineage: Eukaryota > Metazoa > Chordata > Mammalia > Primates > Indriidae > Avahi > Avahi laniger. The sequence continues at coordinate 5,008 of CAUYSK010048956.1, read as the reverse complement.
TTAAGACAATATTTGCCTGTATTTTTTATTTCCAAAAGTTTTATTTGATTCCTTTCCTCATCTGCCTGGTCTTTCTTGATGTTCTTTTCTCTTGTGTTTAATTCTTTCTATTTTTCTTTAATCATTTTAATCATATGAATACTAACTGGAGGTCTAATCCTGATATGTGTCAGTGTTTGCTCATGCTGGGTTGTTCCTCATATATTTTATGATTTTTGGATTGTGAGTTCATAGTCTGTGAAACTTTAGCAGTAGGAATTTTGTTCAACCTAGTTAAGAGTGTGTCAATCCAGAGATGTTTTGTGTTTGTTTCTGCTAAGTGCTACAGGGTATTACAGGCTTGGAACTTTTTGTAATAATTTCTTGACATCTTGGTTCTTGGGTTGTAATGAAAATATAAATCCAAATTCCAACCTGAGTGAGTAAGAGCAGGCCTATGGTTATGAGAGCTCAAAAAGATTTTTTAAAACCTAGAGCCCAGACTAAGACATATTAGTTTACTGTTCATTTCCCTGTGCCCTGGACCAACCATTCCTTGAAGAGGATAAAGCTCTTCAAAATTTCTGCTTTATGCAGGCATCTCAATTACAACTTCTCTTTTTTTTTTTTTTTTTGAGACAAAGTCTCTGTCTTTTGCCCGGGCTAGAGTGAGTGCCGTGGCATCAGCCTAGCTCACAGCAACCTCAAACTCCTGGGCTCAAGCAATCCTTCTGCCTCAGCCTCCCGAGTAGCTGGGACTACAGGCATGCGCCACCGTGCCTGTAGAGACAGGGTCTCGCTCTTGCCCAGGCTGATTTCTAATTCCTGAGCTCAAACAATCCGCCCGCCTCGACCTCCCAGAGAGCTAGGATTACAGGCCTGAGCCACTGCGCCTGGCCTGGCCTACAACTTCTCTTGAAAACTCATTTCCTGTCCCTAAAGAGCATTAAAACCCAAGTCACTATCTCTTCAGACAATCCTTTCCCACCAATCCCTCTATTTTGATTTTAAGGACCTAAGATTGCTAGCAATATACTCTCAATGTCTCTTACTGCCCTTTCATATTTTTTTCTCTTTTTCTCCCTTTGCTATATTATATTTATTTCTTTATTAGAGACAGGGTCTCACTCCATCACTGGAGTGCAGTGGCATAGCTCACTGTAACCTCCAATTCCTGGGCTAAAGTGATCTTCCTGCCTCAGCCTCTGGGATAGCTAGGACTACAGTCATGCCACACCATGTCTGGTTAATTTTTTTTTTTTTTTTTTTTTGGTAGAGACGGGGTTTTACTATGTCACCCAAGCTTGGTCTTGAACTCTGGCCTCAAGCAGTCCTCCCACCTTGGCCTCCTAAATTGTTCGGATTATAGGTTGTGAGCCTTGTGCCCAGACATACATTATATATTATCTTTTGACTTGGTGTTTTCCTCTTTGACTCTCTAGAATTTATATCAGTTATTAAAAATTCCATTTATAATTTGTTTTATATATCTATCTAATTTTAACCATCATTTTTAATAAATTTTACATACATGGATGATATAAAATATATATGTTATAACTATATGGTAAATATATATGATTGAAAATAAGTGAGCTGACAGAAAGCTGCAGTAATAATTTTAATTTCTGATAAAATGGAACTGAATCCAAATACTATAAATATTAGGGAAAAGATGCATTAATAAAAGTAACTACTGAAAAAAGAAATAACAGAACAAGAAGATAGCGTCGTCACAAGCATATATGTGTCTCACAATGCACGAAATGCATAAAGCAGCAACTGATGGAACTGTAGGAAGAAAAAGCTAGATCAACAACTATAGTTGAAGATTTTAAAACATACCTTTCAGAAACTGAAAGACCACGCAGGCAAAATATAAGTAGTCATTGTAGATCTAAACAATACAATTAATAACTTTAACCTCTTAGATAGATAGAATTTTATGCTGCAAAGACAGTCATTGTAGAGAAACAAAACACTTTTAAAAAATAGATCATATATTAGGCCACAAAGGAAACTTAAATTCCAAAGGTTTGGCATCATACAGGCTGTGTTTGTGAACCACAATGCAATAAAGTTAGAAATGAATAATGAAAGAAAAGCTAAGAATGCCATTTGTTTGCAAACTATATAACTAAAATAATACATGAGTCAAAAATCAAATCATAACAAATTTTTTTCTTGTGTGATAATGAAAATACCATATATATCAGAAAAACATCTATACTGACAGAATGAAATTCATAAATTTAAATATAGTTATCCAGAAACAAGTACAATTAAACAAAAGCCCAGTATTTGACTTAATAAGTCAAAAGAAGAAAAGCAGCAACAAAAAAAAGCCAAAACATTAAGAAAATTTAGCAACGGTTTATGAGATGACCACCATCTATTCCTCCCTCTCCTATAGGCAAATACTGTTCTTCACATTAAGATACGGAGTACAGTTCCCTTGTCCCCGGATCTGGGCTTGCCTTGGTGATTTGTTTCAATAACAGAATGAGGTACAAATGATGTTTTAAGATGTCTGAGCCTGGATCATAAAAAACCTTATAGCTTTCATCTAGGTCTCTTGGCATGCGTTCTCTTCCAGCAATTTCTTTCTTGGAACCAGTTACCATATTGTGAGAAAGCAAAGCCTCATGGACGAATACATGTGCACAGATGCCCTAGTTAGCGATGCCAGTTGAGCTCCAGTTAAGAGCCAGCATAAACTGCTAGCAAAATGAGTAGGTGTCTTAGATGTCCAGTCCAGTTGAGCCTTCAGATATCTCCAGCCGAACTGCTCTCTGATGGCACCCACATGAGAGACTGCAAGGAAGAACTATCCAACTGTGCTCAGTCAACCCACAGAACCATGAGAGACAATAATAAATTGGTTTTTTAAAACCACTAAATTTTAGAGATGCTTATTACACAACAGTAGAAAATTGGGACATTGTCTGGTACCTGGAAGTAAGGTACTGTCATAACAAAAACCTAAAATATATGGTATTAGCTTATATCTTTGGGCCTGAGCACCAGGCAGAAGCTGGAAGGTTTCAAGATTTTCAATGCATGCTGGAAGGACAATGAGGAAATTATTAATGAAGGGCAGAGAAAGAAGTATATCTTTTATATAATGATGGTAAACTTAGTAAAACATTTGTCTGTGGTAACACAGAAAATAGAAAAAAATGTATTTATTTAATTGGTGGATCTGGGTAAAGAAATTTCCAAGCAGAAAGTTGAAAGTACTTGCTGGTTTCTTTTAGTTGCATATAAAAAAAAAATCTCAGATGGAGAGAATTTAAAGAAGTATCTATTCAGTTTTTGAGTATAATTTAGAGGAAAGATTGAGGGGCCTGAAACAATCTTTCCTTCCATCAAATGGTTCACAATGAAAAAAAGACATTTAGGGAAATGATAAGTGCCTGGACACTACCAGTAAGATGTGACCTCAGAGTAAGGTTCAGATCAACAGTCCACCAGTGAGACTTTAGAACAATTTAAGATGGTACCTCTTAGACTATCTTAGCTAGTTAAAAGACCTTCTAAGGATCTTCCTAAACTCTCTCTGATTGACAAAAAGGCTTCTAAGAACAGCACCCTGAATCTGAGCCCTAGCCAAAGAGGAATATGTCTCAGAGATATGGGTGTGGCTTTTGTCTGATGGAGTGAACCCTAGTAAGAGTCACAGGGCACAGATATTTTTATAAAAATTGTATTAACAGACGTACCATGAATTTGAATAAAAGATACAGAGATGGTTGAAAATGGGAAGAGTCCCTGTGGCCCCAATCTTCTGTGATTTGAATATAGGCTGATACAACTACTCATGAGCAACCATAGGCCATGTCTTATAAAAAAGGAGAGATGACTCAGAACGCAAAGGAAAGGGTCCAGAGGACAGAGCCGAGAGCTGCTGAAAATCATTCCCGGGAAGCACGAATGGGCCTTAATCAAGAAACTGGTAACATGTTTCCAATCAGATTTCTGAATCACTGTGGACAAGTGACTGCTATTTGCCTCCTCATCTCCTCCCTTAGGAATGGAAGAATTTACTATCCTATGCCTATTTCACCATTGTATGTTGGGTCTATATGGGCAAATAATTTGTCTCTTTTTATTCACAAGTCTTTAAGTCAAAAGGAAGTACACTTGAATATGGGCTGCACTTTGTGATTTGTTTCACCATGAGAATGCAGAGGAAGTAATATTCCTAGGACTTCCAAGGATAACTTATGAAAAAGCCTTGCAGTTTTTGTCTGGATGTCTGGATCTCTTGGAATGCTAGTTCTTTGGATACTTTCTCTTGGAACCCAGCTGCCATGCTGCAAAAAGTCCAAGTCACATAAAGAAGTGTGCTGATTGACAGCTGAGCTCCCAGCCAGTAGTCAGCATCAACTGCCAACCACGTGGGTGAGCCTCCTGGAGTCTCCATCCCGGGGAAGCATTCAGATGACTCCAGCTCAGCTGCTTGTCTATTTGCAACCACTAATCCAAATTAAGAATCCACTAGCAAAATTCAGTGAACCCACAGAAGCCTGACAGACAATAATAAAATATTGTTTAATCCAGTAAGTGTTGAGTGGTTTGCTGTATAGTAGTAGATAACTGGAAGAGAATTAAATAATAAAGACAAGAGCAGGAATCAATAAAATAGGAAAAAATAAACAGAGAAGTTATCAAAAACAAAAGCTGGTTTATACAAAAGGTGATCAAGGTAGATACAACTACTGCTCAAATTGATTAGTAAAAGAAAAGTTGAAAATTAACAAAATACAGAATTTTTTAAAGGGAGAATGAATATAGTCACCACAGAGATTTAAAATAATAAAAATGGTTGGGCCGGGCACGGTGGCTCACGCCTGTAATCCTAGCACTCTGGGAGGCCGAGGCGGGCGGATTGTTTGAGCTCAGGAGTTCGAGACCAGCCTGAGCAAGAATGAGACCCTGTCTCTACCAAAAATAGAAAGAAATTAATTGGACAGCTAAAAATATATAGAAAAAAATATTATCCGGGCATGGTGGCCTGTAGTCCCAG
>CAUYSK010048955.1:0-12459 GCA_963575035.1 Avahi laniger | reverse complement strand
AATCAGTTTCGGCTTGATCACTTTGTTTTCCATCCTTAGCCACTAGTACAAAGTACATGAGTAGATTCTTCCCAAATGAAGCAACGGCGCTAAATTTTAACTTAGGACAGTCCTGAAGGCAGAATAGAGGCAATCCACTTTAAAGTCAGCACATGATTTCTTCGAGTCTCTTGTCTGGTTAAGTGTTAACCCACAAATCTCAATATATTTCTAATCTAACATCATAACCTACTACATTTGGGGGGTCCACTACAGAAGGAAGTCTGCCTTAGAGGGTGGATCCATCTGTTGAATAGGGAACATAACAGTGTCACATCTCAGCCAGGCTTCAAAGGACGAGCTGGAGCTTGCCGGTAGACGAAGGCCAGAGGTGGCCTCCAGGCCGAGGGAGGGGTGTGAGCAGAGGTGTGGAGAGGAGGGAACAATGAGCTCCATGGGGCTTTTTCTTCATGGAATAAGCAGTGCTCTTTGCCTCCCGGCTTCACCTTTGGAAATGGCATCAGTGATGTTTCTTAAGGCAGGAAGTGAGCAATCTACATGTAAGTACTGTCATTTACACTATATCTATCTGTTTTCTTTATGCTATTTTAAACAATGACTTAAAGAAAGACCAGAGAGAGAGCCAAAGCTGGATTTACAGAAGCCCTCCGTTCCTGCCATACCGCCAAAAAAGCCTCGGCCACCTAAGACCAACTCTCTCAACAGACCTGGCGCGTTGCCCCCGAGAAGACCAGAGCGACCAGTGGGTCCGCTGACACATACCAGGTACTGCTCCACGATCGCTGCCGGGGCAGGTGGGACAGCCGTGGAACACAGGAGGGGACCAGTGCCGCAGACCTTGGGAGGAAGGGAGAGGGGAGGAGAAGGGGATCAAGCTGCCCTCTTACATCTTCTCGCAAAGTTGTCTGAAGATGCCAGTCCCTCTGTCCTTGCTCCTACACTCAGGCAGAAGCAGGTGTGCAGTTGGGGGGCGCCTTGTGGATTTCAGGATTACCAGGTGAGGATTGGCTACCCAGCATCTCCCTGCGCAAACATAGTAGTTATTCCTGGGCTTCATGACAGCAAGACCAGCTGCCCTTCAGCCTGGAAATACGGGTGGCACGTCCCCCTTTGTCCCCCTGGATGTCGTGCTGGCCTCAGGTGTGCACATCTCACATGCGGCTACATCCCCTGACCCTTTTGCTGCTCTGGGGGGCTTCTTTCCACACCCCAAGCTCCCTCTGCTCTTCACTGTACAGCCTGCTGTGGGACCTGGGACCTGGCCTGGCAGATAGCTCCTCTCTGAGTTATAAGACCTGCAAAGGCTAGGGACATGCTTTATTCAGGCACGTGTTCTGAGATGTGCTTGGCAGAACTAAAATTTGTTCGCTAGCTGGCTGGACATGTGTTAGTAATGTGAAATCAGAATTCGATATTGTGTATTCCAGACCTAAGATGCCTGCTACAGAGCAAGGAACTGTTGAATTCGCTCCACAAGTTCATTGCCAGAACTTTATACCATTACATATATATGTTATGTGTTGGTGTAACACTCCAGAGCAAGTCAGTGACCCCTGGAGGTCTTTAGGCATACCTAAACACAGTCACTCACTGAATTTTTTTTGGTTTTTTTTTAAGAAACAGAGTCTTGCTCTATTACCCAGCTGGAGTGCAGTGCCATGATCACAGAACTCCTGGGCTCAAGCAATCCTACTGCCTCAGCCTCCCAAGTAGCTGGGACTGCAGGCATGTGCCACCACACCTAGCTAATTTTTTTTATTTTTTACAGAGACAGGGTCTTGCTATATTGCCCAGGCTGACCTCTAACTCCTGGGCTCAAGCGATCCTCCTGCCTCTGCCTCCCAAAGTGCTGCGATTATAGGCGTGAACCACCGTGCCTGGCCTGAATTTTTGTTTTTATAAGCTGAGTTTGCATGGTGAGAGTTGCATGGGGCTTCAGAGTTCTCAATTTGGAGTTCGTCCACCGGCCTTGAATCTCGGCCCACCTCCTAAGAGGATGTGAGCCTCGGTGAGTCACTGTCCTTCGCACCTCACTTTGTCCATCTATAAATTGAGGGTGATAATGGAATGCATCTAAATCATTCCCAAGTATATATCCCCGTGCCTGTAAATCAATGTTATTTTCATCATCATTTTTATTATTGCCTTTTCAACTAGGTACACTGCAGTAAGATGAGCTCATTTACTTTTTTAAAAAAATTTTAATTTGCGGTGAAATACACATAACATAAAAATTACCATATTAACCATTTTAGGTGCACTGTTCATTGGCATTGTCTATTCACATTATTGTACAGCCATCTCCAGAACTCTTCATCTTGTAAAACTGCAACTGTGTACCCTTTAAACAACTCCCCATTTCCCCTCCCCACAACCCCTGGCAGCCACCATTCTACTTTCTATCTCTATAAATTTGACTACTCTAGGTACCTCATGTAAGTGGAATCATATAGTATTCAACCTTTTATGATCGGCTTATTTCATTTAGCATGATGTCCTCAACATTTATTCATCTTGTAGCATGGCTCCATTTGCTTTTAATAACAATGACAGCAAAAACATGCTCCCCACCCAAATATAGAGGCAGGTCTTGATGTGGGTGACTGAGAGACGTCAGAATCTCACCGGCAGTGGCAGACACATACATGCCTGTGTGTGGGAGGCCGGCTGCCCCGCTGAGCACAGAGCTGTGGTCATCTCAGCTACATGTGAGCCCATTTGAGTAGCAACTGGCTTACCTCTGTCATACTACAGGCTTCTACCAAGGTCTAGTCTAACAACTGCCCCCTGTTGAGCTGGGCTGGCCCCTCTGTGTCACACCCTCTGCTATGGATTGATAGTAGAAGGCTCTTTGCACACGCACATAATGGGGCCATTTGACAGTCCTGATGACTTTAGCAAGGGTCACCTCAGTGATGTGGTTGGCCCAGCAGCTAATATATCAGAAGAAAACGGTATGTAAACCTAAGTACTCCTGCAAAGAATATGAGCTACACAAGCAGGGAGAAGGTGTGGAACAGCAAAGGCTGCCCAGCATTTTATGGCTGGTGAAAGGAGAGCTGAAGCCATGCTTTGCCAAGTTCTGTTGGTCTTCCAGGGGCTGTAAACATTTCAGCTAGCTCAAAAACCATTTCTGGGCCCTGTGCGGTGGCTCACGCCTGTAATCCTAGCACTCTGGGAGGCCGAGGCGGGCAGATTGTTTGAGCTCAGGAGTTCAAAACCAGCCTGAGCAAGAGCGAGACCCTGTCTCTACTAAAATTGGAAAGAAATTAATTGGACAACTAAAAACATGTAGAAAAAATTAGCCGGGCATGGTGGCGCATGCCTGTAGTCTCAGCTACTCGGGAGGCTGAGGCAGGAGGATCGCTTGAGCGCAGGAGTTTGAGGTTGCTGTGAGCTAGGCTGACGCCACGGCACTCTAGTCCGGGCAACAGAGTGAGACTCTGTCTCAAAAAAAAAAAAAAATACCATTTCTGAAATATTCGTGCTGCTCTTTTTAATAATCTGATCAAAAGAGAAGTAGCATTCTGACTGCTTGTTAGCCTTCTAGAGTTGCTCTCAACCCTCTTGTTATGGGCTTAGCTGCAGGCTTTGCAAGCCTGGGGGAAACATGTCATCACTGCTGAACTTCTGGGGTCATAGATGTCCCATTTGCCTTCCACCTCTACGTAGCTCTTCTCTGCCTCCAGTTCTCCCAGCATCCAGTTGTCAGTTAGAAGTACAGGCCACCAAGGAAGATGCATGAGAGCGGTTTGTACAGAAGCCAGTGGGAAATGTAACTGGTCTGAATGTTGTGGGTGCCATCTGAGCAGTCCCCAGTCCAGCACTCTCCCCATGGCTGCCCAGCCCCCAAGTTCTGCAAAAGCAAGGGTGGGGAGTAGGGGGAATGGGGGTGGAGTGGGGAATCCTGCTCTGCCCATTTAAGGGAGGGCAGTGCCTACTCTAACTCAATGGTTCTCGAACTTGAGCATGCCTCAGACTCACCTGGAGAGCTTGTTTCCAGCAGATCGCTGGGCCCTACCCCTGCAGTTGCTGACTCCATAGGTCTCAGGTGGGCCTGAGAATTTACATTTCTAACAAGCTCCTGGGTGATGCTGATATGGCTGGTGGAGTCCACGCCATGAGAACCACTACTCCAGATTCCCCCAAGTTGTTGACGGTGCCCGCCCCTGGCCGCCTCTCAAGGGCCTGTGAATGCCCCCGACTTCAGAGCGCAGCTAGCATGCCCTCCTCTGGAAGCCTTCCCTTAGCTCTCACGATTGCTCTCTCCTCCAAACGCCTGACACCCCGTGTTTAGCCTAGTGCTGGGCCTCATGCTGTGCCACTTGGGATGCACACACCCCCGGACTCCTTTACCAGATTTAAAGCAGATCAAGAGTGTGTTTTGTCATCTCCACATGCCTTACAGTGTCGAGCATATGGTAGTGGCTCATTTAACAAACACTTGTTGAATGCCATGGTTCCTTAAAAGTGGGGGAGGTGCCAGTGCTTATATTTTGTTCAATTTTGCCTCTCCTGTCATCCTTCCCAGCCTCTGTATAAGCTCTTTAGCATGTGTGTCTTACATTCTAACGTACCTAGTGTGTTATGGCTTGCAACATAAAAAAATCAAAAGAAGGCTTACTGTTCCCAAGTACTCACTGCACTTCATTTTTTTTTTTTTTTGTTTTTTGGCTAGGCAGTTACATTAGACAAACTAACCCATATATTGGCTTATGAACTTGTTTTATTCTGCCAAATTAGAGGTAGGAACATTAACTTAAACAGGTTTGTGTCAGTGATCCTTTGGAGAAAAGGGTATTGCATGCTATGTGCACCCAAATCTTTGCCAGGATTTATCTGACCAGGTAGATGGATGGACAGACAGACGATTGAGCAAATGGACACGTAGTCGCTGTTTGCAGCTCTCATTGGGAGCTGGGCATTGCCGCTCCAGCTGCAGCATCTGGGCTCGAGCTCCATCTCACCAGCCAGAAAGCTTGCTGCCAACTGTGGCTCTCAGAAGAGAATAATTTCTTTCTTTTTAAACAGGAACTCGCATCTTTGATAAAAAAGGAATATAGTGCATAAGCATAGTTTCTTTTAGGTATGTTCACTTAAAAACATAGTGAGGGGCTACTGTGTGCAAGCCACTGTTCTGGAGCTTAGTAATGGGGGGACTCAGCTGGTCCAGATCGGCGTTCAGGAATTATATCTCGGACAACCAGAATGACACCAGCAAGCAGCTTGTGTCCAGTCTGAGCACACATTAAGGATCTTACGGTGATTATTCTCTTCTTCAGCCGTTGAATACTTGACCATTGATAAGAGTGTTCTTCCTGCTTCTAGAAAGTAAGTCAATATGGAATTTTAACAGGCAAAAAAGACTTAAAAATTTAATACCAGGGTTGATTTAAAAATTCAGTGGTGATAGGAGATTCCCCTAGGCCATAGGTGCCTCCTCTGTCTTCAAGTCTATGCCTAGGGATGCCTCGGTTATCATTTCACAGTGTGCAAAGACAGGGCTGCTCACCTTGTCTAGCTACCACGTGACTAATGTGGTTTTGGCAGAAAGAATGTTCTGTCTGCTCCTCCTTTTACATCTGACAAAATGGAGGCTCAAAAGTATAAAGCCTCCTCACTTGTTTTGATATTTGAATGTAAACATATTTCAAACAACTGCCTGTACCTAAATCTTTTTGTATGGGTATGTATAGACACATCCATATGAATGTGATGTTATATGTTTAACAATGTGTATTGTTGATTTGATAAGAATGCATTCAGAAGCCTCCATGAGAAGAAGCCCTGAGATTTGAGAAGAGAGAACAAAAGATGAAAAAGAAAAATCCAAGGAAATGCTGGGGAGAAGCAGGCTGCCCTCAGCTGTAGTAATTGCTCACAACAGGAGGCAGCAGGCCAGCCACCGAGGGGCAGAGCAGGTGTGTGCCCTCAAAAGAAAATAAATGTGAGTGGTGGAAGCAGGCTGGCTGGACCAGAAAAGATTTGTTAGCCTTTGCTCCAAGTCAGGAGGGAGCTTTGTGCGTCCGCTGCAGCGCGTGCTCTCCCAGTGAAGGGGCAGGTGACCAGCAGGGCACGGGATGGGAGGGGCTGGTGTTGGGGACCTCGAGTGAGAGGCGGGGGTCTGGAATGAAGGGGAAGGAGGTGAGGCAGGCCAGGATGGAGTGGGAAAAGTCAATGGCCAGAAGGAAGCACAGGAGATGGTGGTTGCCTCAAGCTAAAATGCCTGTGCTTACAACCTTGGGGGCAGGGTTGTTCGGAAGATGAACATACGAGCAGCAGGTGGGGCTGCGATTGTGGGCGACTGAAGATGAATGAACGAAGGTCTCAGGGCTGAAAGTATTGGGGACAGAGGGGCTGGTGATGGGACAATGGCCCACGTGGCCATCATAGGCTCAGGAAGACAGTGAGAGCTGGAGGCGGGGGGAGGCCAACGTTCTAAGAGCCAGTGTCCTCCCAGATGGGTGTCACTGTGTCCTGGGGGTTAATGACAGTGAAAAGAAGTGTTCAACAGTGTTGGCAGTAGGCCGTAGCAGCCTCCAATGAGGAGGGGGCTTTTGAAGGCAGGTGAGAGATGTGACCTTGATGTTGCAAAGGCAGGACTGTGTCAAGCAGAGCAGAGTTAACAGCCTTCGCTTTGGCTGGTGGCTGTGAGATTATCAGGGTGGAAGCCGGCCATTCAATGAGGAGGTTCCAGACATGGGGAACTTGGCTCAGATATCCCAGAAGGCACTGTCTGTTGCTTGCACACGTGGAAGTATGTGTCAGGGGAGTAGCCTTAGAAGGTAGGCATTTGGGTGGTGGGCAGACGGCCCAGTGTCTTCCCAGACCTGTGCCACTTGGAGATGACCTATTGCTTTAAATGTTAAACACACCATGTGGCTTTCCTATGAAGGGCTGGAGGCTGTACTGAGAGAACTGGAGCCCAGGATGGGAGGTGCAGTGGAATCACTTTTTTCCACTTGTAATTGCTGGAGCCCTGGATTTCAGAGAAACCTGGGAGATAAGTGACTGATGAGCTCTGAGGCATTTTAGCTTGAGGCAAAGATTAAGTAAACATTTATATGCCAAACATCAAGTAACTGCTTAGGGAAGGGCAGATGTCTCTCTTGAGACCAACTTACTGGCGTGGAAGTTAATTTTTTCTTTAGATTTACTGAGGCATCCTGGCTTAAGACCCCGGGGTTGCAATTTAGCAGGAAATAAGCTTCCAGGTACTGATTACTCAGTGAGGTGTACAGCCTCCACGCTCACCAAAATAAAGCATTGTAAAATACCTCTTTGCTCTTAGTAGGCATAAACCAGTCAATCGATTAATCAAAAAAGAAGAAGAGAAAACTAACTAGTGAGTACATGCACGTGTTCCCTAAATCAGCAGGTAAACTGTGTACTTGGATGCTTGGACCATCATTTTGAGTTTGGATTACTCAGGTGCTCTAATCTTCTTTTCAAAGAGTCCTGGTGATGCCTTGTGTGATTCTGGAGTGTTTCCCTTCTTTTCTGCAAGTCAGGATAAAGACATGTCCTTGGAGAATTCAGGAGAGACGTCTTGGCTAGGAATTACAGAGGTGGGTGTCATTGGCTCATAGATGGTTAGTTACAAACATGGAGTGGATTTAACCACTCTGGGAGATTATGAAGAAGAGGAGGAGGAGAGAAGAGAGGCAGCTGCAGGGAAAAATCGCTATTTACAGCGTGGAAGAAGGACTAGGAGTCATCGGAGAGTAGGAGGAGCGTGATGTTAAGGAAACTAGAAGAAGGGAGCGTGGAGCAACTGCTGATCAGTGGCTCTCATGCTTAGGTGTGCATCAGAATCACCCTGGCTTTCCCTGAGTCCTGACTCTGTCACTGCATCTGGGGTAGTGGAAATGTGGACAGCCTCAGATACTATGTTGGGACCCCTCTTAGGAGTGGTGGAGGGGGGCTTGTCAAAGCACAGATTTATGCTGCCCCAAGTTTCTGATTCAGTGGGTCTGGGTTAAGGCCCGAGAATTTGCATCTCTCACAAGCTCCCCGTGCCGCAGCTGCTGGCAGTCATGGGACCACACTGGGAGAACTGCTACCATAGGGAGAACCTGGGACACACTGGCTCTGGTCATTAGTTGGCTCTTGATGATCCCAGTCGAGCAATTTCTATGAAATAATTGAGGGCAGGAGGCAGATCTGGGGTGAGGTAAAGAGAGAATGGGCAAGTGGCCAAGCATGGTGGATTTGTCTTGTGAAAAACTGGCTATGGAGAGAAGATGGAAAATGAGTGCTAGATATGGATTCAGTGATGAGAGAAGATCTGTATGTGTGAGAGAGAGATTCATTCATTTCAGATATTATCAAGTGCCTACATTCGGCCAGGGCCCTTGCCTAGGTAGTAGGTAACCATGGTAACCAGGCCAGACAAGGGTCCTGCCTTCTCACTGCTTATTCAGGCTTTGGGACCAGGCACACCAGGGTGGAGACCTTATCTCTCTTCTTAAATACCCTGTGACCTTGGGCAAGGTGCTCAGCTCCCTAAGTCTGTTTCCTCCTCTGCAAAATGGCACAGTGAGGCCCACCCGGCTCAGGCTCAGGTGTGGCGTGTCAAAACAAGCCACTCTGCCTTAGGCACTTAGATCATTGCCTGGCAGCTTGAGAGGCACTCACCAAATCTGTGACCTCGCTGGGAGAGGGGTTCTCACATAGCGGCAAGCAGGTCATACTCTGGAGCCCCACGGGAGTGGAAATGTGGACATCCTCAGACAGCACGTGGGGAGGCCTCTAGGTAGGAGGTGGGAGGATGAACAGCCCCCCAGATGCAGCAACAGAGTCAGGACTCAGGGAAGGCTGGGAACTGAGGGAGGGCAGTTGACTCATGGAGCATAGGAATCCTATAAGGCACAGGGGAAAGCACCGTGTTGTATTTTAGGGACATCTGCCTTATTTGCTGACCCCATTTCATTTGTGTGTATAATCTTCTCTCCACCCACATGTAGGATGAATTTTATTTGCTGCAGCAAGAACCAATCATAGTGATGCAATTTAGCCTCAGCCCAGACTGAGCCACATTGATTTTCCTGCCACTGATGGCAGGAACCAGGCAGTGAAACACTAGGATGTCTCAACACCTCACACAGGCGTCATCCTCATGAGTTTCTATAATGCTTTCTCCATGTGCTATTTTTTCGAGTACTCTTCCTCCAAGTGGCACCCCACAAACTTTTCTCAGAATTGCATAATGATGAGTTCTCCCTCCTCCAGGCACTGCCCAAGAGTTGGCCTCAGTATCTTTGAAGCCCTCTTGAACCTCTTGGAGATGCCAAGCTGTGGGTTTGCAGACGAGGTCTACGATATCACCATCCTTTGCCTTACAAGGTCACAGGGCATGTTGTACCCTGGATGGGCTCTGGAGGGAGGCCTGTTTCCAGATATTCTTGCAGAGTCTGCATGAAGAACAGAAATTTGGAGGGGAATTGAGTGAGCAATGTCCCATCACCTTCCAATGTGTCTTCACCATCTATAAATAGCCAAGCTTGTTTGTGCTCATCCAGACAAGGACACGAGATGCAAGGGGAGGGCTGCCAGGCAAACCACTCTGGATCCTGCTGCTCGCACCCCTGGCCCCGCTCGGTTGTCCCACATTTAAATGGGACGACTTTCACAGTCCAAAAGTGCCTATGGTTCCTAGGACATTGTTGGCCACCGGGTGGGTATGGAGGGACTCCACAGGTATCAGCAGGGCCTTTGGATCTGTATTCTAGGAAAGGGGAGGGAGGCTCCTCCTGCCCTCCATCTCATATCGAGGGAAACTGGGGTCACTGGTGCTGCAGTTTTGTCCTTTCCTGATGGAAGGATCCAGCCTCTGTGGGCAGGAGCATCCACCCCGGGGCAGAACGCCTCTGAAGGACTAGCTTCGCGTTCGCATCCCCGATCTTCACAGGCGGGCGGAGCCCTCTTGTAGTTGTTGATTTGAGAGAAAAATCTCTTGGCGCATAAAATATGTGCATATGGATGCTCATTTTTATTATCACCATCCCAAATGTGGTGGGAAAAGATTGGACTGGCTTGGCATCAGGAACCTTCCATCTGGTTCCAGCTCTGCCACCAGTCAGCTGTGTGGCCTTGAGTATATCGCTCTCGCCCTCAGAGCACAGGACCCTCGTCTGTAATGAAGTGGGGGCTTGAGCTGTGTAATCTCTACCCAGCTTTAACAGTCAGAGCTGAAGGCCGCGTTGTGACGGGTGGGCAGGCAGGAGAGCAGGGAGGGCGCACTCTGGCCTTGGCCTCGCATCCGCAGATGCGTGACTGGGTGGGGGCCGCAGAAGTGAGGAATGAGACGTAGCAGTTTTACGTTAGAAAGGAGCAATAAGGTTGCAGATTGGAGGAAAAAAAGAATACAGGGTAATTCAAGGGGTTTCTCCAGGATCTGTGCGTTTGACATCTGTCGTCCTTATAAGTTGACAACTCCTGGGTGGGATGAAAAGTGGTGGAAAATAGAGGATGCACAGTGTGTGCCTTGGTGGTTTTCTGAGCATGGGCAATGGGCTTTTCTATTTCTTTTCTTTTCCTTTCCTTTCCTTTTCTTCCCAACTTCCCCCCCCCCCCCCCCGTAAAATTTTTTAGGCAGTTAAAGCCCAAACATGTGCATTATGATAGTATATCCTTTTGGGGAAAAACTGCCAAAAAGAGTCACCATATGGACTTGGAATCTTTTGTTCAGCAGGAACTGATGGATTTGCTCTTTCTCCCTCCATCCCTACTTACCTCCAGAAGGTTGGTGGGTCCTTTGGGGCGGTTTTTTATTGCTGCTGTTAGTGCTGCTGCTAATTTATTTATTTATTTGCTTGCCTTGGCTTCCTGTGCACTTCAACACCTCGTCCATACCACATGCCTTGGCTTAACTGTCCCAGCTCGGGCTAAATTGGGCCATGCCACTGGCTGAGTTCATGTTCTCAAGGGATGCACATGGCGCATCTTCAACATTTCCATCTGTGCACAAGCCTCACCTTCTGTCCTGGGTCTGAATGGGAATAGCAGGTCCCTCTGGATGGGACAAGTGCATGATTTTTGTTTATTACTAGTATTTTTAACTCAGGGAGCAAAGGCAATTTACCCAGGTGGCAGTGAGCCGGGGCGACACAGGGTGCCTGGCATCCTTGATGATTCACTGTCCCCATGGCCGGGTCCCCAGCCTGGAAGACCAGGAAGCTGAAGAAAGCAGATTCAAGAAGGGGCCAAGAACTTGGGTTCTGGAGTTGGACTTAATCGGCTCAAATCTAGACCCTGCTACTTTACTACTTTTGTGACCTTTTCTCTGCAAGTGACTTAATCTCACTGAGTCTCAGTTTCCTTATTTATGTAATGAAAATGAAGATGTCACAGGCGGAGTTCTCCAGGAATCAGACTCTGAGCCAGCATTTAGTATGAAGATATGTTGCAGGGTTAGATACCCACGGAAGGGAGAGGGAAGCAGGTATGGGCAGAGGGAGAAGTTGTGATACTGGCTCAAAAAGCCTCAGCAAAATCCACCGGGAGGTTTGGAGCTAAAATGGCCCTCCTGAGTCTTCCCATGTTGGGCAGAAATGGCCGAGACTTTTATACTGCGGGGTGTGGGCCACCCTGGAAAAGGGAGTGCCTTGGCTGAGGAGCCTCTCTGCAGCTGAGATGATCCCTGGAGGAGCCTGCAGCTGGAGGCTTCCTGCTGATGGCGTTCCCAGCAGCAGAGACAACAGAGCCCTTTGCTGAAGGGGGATGGGGCACAGTAGGTACCTGGAAAGGTAGTTGTGAGGATTGAATACTCAATGCAGAAGGGTACTTTTTCTAGTGCCTGGCACGTGGTAGGCATTCAGTAAACAGTAGCTGCTGCTGTTATTTCTGTGGGATCTTAGGTTCTACTTAGACCTGCTGGGGTCCTTGGCCTTGTCAATTCCTTCTCTGTGATTTAGGTTCCTGTTCTAGTAAAGAAAGGAGACTCTTAGCTTCTAGTTGCTTATGCAAGCCATGTGTTTCAAGTGTCCATAATGAAAACTGCTAAGGAAAATACAAAAAAATAGCATTATTTTGATTTAAAAGTCAGAAATAAGGGAAACTTTGTTCCTTTTTGATGTCTTTGGCTATATGGTGATATTGCCTGCCTCCTAGTATATTCTCCTTGTAGTTAACAGCATTGGGCATAGAAACTCACCAGACAGGCCAGGTGCGGTGGCTCACGCCTATAATCCTAGCACTCTGGGAGGCCGAGCCGTGCAGATCGTTTGAGCTCAGGAGTTCGAGACCAGCCTGAGCAAGAACAAGACCCCATCTCTACTTAAAAAAAAAAAAAATAGAAATTAGCCGGACATCTAAAAATATATATAGAAAAAATTAGCCAGGCATGGTGGCGCATGCCTGTAGTCCCAGCTACTCGGGAGGCTGAGGCAGGAGGATCGCTTGAGCCCAGGAGTTTGAGGTTGCTGTGAGCTAGACTGATGCCACGGCACTCTAGCCCGG
>CAUYSK010048954.1:0-32296 GCA_963575035.1 Avahi laniger | reverse complement strand
CGGGGTCTCGCTCTTGCTCAGGCTGGTCTCGAACTCCTGAGCTCAAACAATCCGCCTGCCTCGGCCTCCCAGAGAGCTAGGATTACAGGCATGAGCCACCGCGCCTGGCCCAATAACATGCTTTTGATGACTAGAAAATGACAAAAGTGAAGGGATGTCACTTCCGAGATTAGGTTACAGAATAACTCTGCTTCCATTTTGCTCACCCTCTCATTCTCTCACATGCTCACTTTAATGGAAGCCAGTTGCCATGCTATGAGCTGCCCTAATGAAAGGCATCTGGCCAAAAGTCAGTGAGGAACTGAATCCTGCCAATAACCACGTGCGTGAGCTTGGATGCAAGCTCTCGTCTTCTTCCTGTCAAGCCTTGAAGTGACAGCAGCCCTAGTTGACACCATGGATGCAGTCTTATGAGACATCCCAACCCAGTTAAGCTGTGCCCAGATTCCTGACCAAGAGACACCTTGAGGTAAGTGTTGGTTGTTTTAAGCTGCTAAATTTTGGGGTAATCTGTTACTCAGTTTTAGATAACTAACACGATGTCCTTTAAAAAAAAAAAACACTCTGGAAGTCAGAGTTTTTCTGTAACTCACAAAGACCCTCAAACTTCCCGTTTTCTTGGTATAGCTTTAACTACTCTTTCCAGATAAACAATTTTGCACAGTGGTTTTCAACCCTGATTGTACATTAGAATCACCTGGGCCATTTTTTAAAAAATACAAGTGCCTGGGCTTTACTTCAGGTAATTCAATTTGAATTGGGTCTAGTGTGGGGTCCAGGCCTCAGTAATTTTAAAAGTTCCCCAGGTAATTTTAGTGGGTAGATGAAGAATCACTGATTTAACACAAATCAATTTATTAAGCACTTTCTGAGTGCTGGGTGAATTGGGCAGGATATGGAGCTCACCCTTCATTCATAGGTAAGAAGACCAGCATGTGAAAAAAATATATAACAATGTGTCAAACGCTTTAACAGAGTATGTGCAGGTGATGTAAGAAGCACAGAATCCTCCACTCCCACTGCTTCACTTGGCTAGCCTTAAAAAGAAAAGTACAGAAGAGGAAACACCTAACTCAACCTGATAAGGTCAGACAAGGTTTGATAGAGAAAATGTTGGACCAAAGTAAGTGTAAAAGCTAGTCGGCAAGCACATGGGGATGTAGACATCTCAGGCAAAGGAGTAGCAAGAGTCAGGGCACACAGTTGTTAGGCAATAAACAGGGCTATGGTATGTTCGTATTTGAATAATAGGGCAGGAAAAGCTTCAGAGAGTAGGGGGAGTGTTGAAAGAACACAAAATTAGGCTTTCAGAGACAAATTAGGATGCGATTGCAATAGCCTTGGCCTGAAAGATGAGCACATGACCCATGGTGGTGGCAGAAGAAATGAGGAGCAGGGGCGGGTTAATTTGCTAGTCAGGACGTACGATGGCTAGGACCTGGAGGTGGGCACTGGAACACACAGAGAGGAGCCCGCGATGACTCTCGGGTTCTGGCTTGGTGGTGATGTGGGTGGCAGACTGTAACTTTGGCAGCCAGTATGGAGGGTGGGGAGCAAAGACAGAAGACAGAGGGAAACGAGCAGTTTAGTTTCAGACCTGTTAAGTTTAAGCCTCGGACTAAACAACTGGTTGCAGCTGGCACTTGCAATGAAAGCCAAATTGCCATGTCCCTTGCCAAAAGAGCACATCGTTGTGAATGATTTGGTGTATTGGGAAATAATCGAGAGCATAGCATGTATTTTCATCTCCATGTGTTTTGGTGATGTGCAGTTGGCTTTCAGTTAGACTGGGAAGGTCTTGAGAATTAGCTGTATTGACTTTTAGAACAAATTCTGTTTATTTAACCAAAGAAGCCTTTAAAATTGAACCATTTATGCTGCTTTTCACTATTTATTTTTGTCCATTGGCTACAGTTCACTCACACCACACTCTTTGGCACCTTTACCCAGCATGAGCTGGTAATGCCTTGGTTTGCCCAACTATTGGTAGAATTTTGAACTGACATCAGATTATGTTGTGTTATGAAGTGGGAAGGGTTTGGATGGTGACATACCCTGATTATGATCTGGTCATCGTTTCAATTTCAAAGGAATGAACAGTGCATTCAGCTCAGTACTTCAGTCTATTTAAGACAGGTTAACCCATGTATCATAATGAAGCTACATGTTCTTATTGCGAATCCTGACATGGAAATATATGCTTTACTTATTTTTTTTTAAAGAGCGAAGATATCTAGTGTTCCCATTATTTGCTTTTGATAAACTGACACTTTTGAACTTCTAAAACTATTTTCTTTCTTCTGTAGTCTAGACATCTCCTGTACCCTCACAACAGTGGAGAAGCCGCAGGGAAATACAACCGAGTCTTACTGTGAAAGGAAGGATTATGAAGTATCAACATCAAGCCTGCCTTGAGGCTGGTATAAAAAAAATGCTGATGTCCACATAACTTGTATCTCTTAAGTAAATCATACCTGTAATTCAGCTTGGCTGCCTCTAAGTCCTTTTGATTCCTGCCAACAAGACCATTAATGAACTTAGCATCTCCGCAGGTTTATTCGTGTGTAATTTCCTTATTCCTCATTCCAGCATCTGCCCCTGCTCCATCTGATAAGGTGGAAGGCTGGACTAGGTTGTACAAATCCAGATCATTACTTAAACCCAGACTGTTGTAGGCACTGCTCTTCTCTAATTCCTCTGTCTGGTTTCAGGATGGCAAACAGAAGAACGTTTCTAGGGCTTGGGTTTGAAAATAAAAATCCACACACTAGTCATTCTTGTCATGAAGAAATGTTTTATAAAATTCAACTTATTCATGCCTTTATTCTTCCTGCTTTTATTGTCCTTTTGACAATGATAAATAATTCAATTATGTTGTAGTTTTGCTTTTGAATCTGGGTTTACCTCCATGGATTTACAATTATGGGAATATTCCAGAACAAGTAGTTCTTCCCTAGTTTCCCAGGATGGCATGAGACTGATATAGGAAGCGTGCTAAAATTGATACGAACCTAATTTGTCAAAAATATAAAAGAATATAAACTAGTTGTTCCCAAACTTGTCTGCACATTGAATCATCTCTTTTAACTGAAGATCTCTTTAAAATGTCAGAGCCCAGGCCATACTGCAGACCAATTAAACCACCATTTCTGGGGGCGGGACACAGGCACCAGGAGTGTTTTAACTACCCAGGTGATTCCACTGATCTAGACAACGCTGGTACTTGGCGACTGCAAGAGAGCACGGCACGGCTTGTTCCCCTCGACTGCCGAGCCCTGCCCTTGGTGGGGTGTTCTCTGCTATCCAGCTTCTCCAGCATCTTCGTCCACCTGATTAGTAGAGCCCTCTGGGGGTCTGAACCTAAGCAGGGTCAGTGAATGAGAGGGAATTCCATCCCTGAAAGGCAACTGTTAATGTATCAAGGACCACAGATGGATGTAAAGTAGGTGACTGCAATTTTTTAAAGTTATTGTTATATTTTTTCCTGATAGCAACAGTTTTATATCTAAGATTTTTCTATTCCGTTTTCAGACACTGAAAGCTTCTTAGGCAGTTAGTTTTATGAAGCTCTGGTTTGTCAAGATGACATTCTTTTTTCATGCTTCGGATGATTGCTTTAGAATTCCTTCTTTGAGTTAGTCAAGTACAATCCTAAAACATCTAACTCAGAGGGCACTACGTGTGTCCATTGCCTTGTTTGAAGAAACACAGTTTGACACAAAGGTGAGTAAAATTTGAGTTTCTATGTATACTCATTATTTATTTAAGCAACTATTGGCTTTCCAAAAACTGAGGGAAGCATGATTTTAAATATAATAATTGTTTACCGTAAACGGTGAATTTACGTGGTTGATAGCCTTTATCAGAACTGAGAATTCTAGTGTTACACAAATAATCGACATATTGGCTTATAAAATTTAAAAACTAATAGTATAACCCAATACAATAATGATGTTGCTATATGTATCATAAGAGAGAAATTAAAGGAAATAAGATTGCAATAGAAGCTGCTAACTAGTTGCAATTATCTGAATAGGTGTAATCTTGACATTAATGAATTAACAGGTAGGTTTCTTATTGTAAGTATGTATTTAATTTTAAACCATATTTGACTTAGAAACCATTTATACTTAATTTCTGGTCTAGTGTTCAATTAAAATCATCTATACAAATTTGTGCAAGTTCTAGAATCCTCTTCTTGCTTTGATTATCTCTCTCTTCTGTCACTACATTAAGGCGTGGAAAAAGAAAGCATATAGCTATAATCTAATTCCTAATAATATTTGTCAGGGAAAACCTTCAAGGAAAAAGTTTGGTTGGAAAATACATGTTTTTTAAACTCGGCCTTTATTCTTTAAGTACTTATTGAATAGCTTGGTAAAATAACAAACAATACTGGATTGGGTAGAAACAAATCAGAATGCATATTTATCTCATTATAAACAAAAACCTGGAGATGTTGCAGTTACTCACTTAAATCATTTGTTTCATATGAAGATTTTGCGTAAATCATTGAGGAAACTAAGGACAGCTCTGATGTGTTAAAAGCACACCAGATATAGATAGAATCAGAGGGCTTGGGTTTGAATTCTAGTTACTCACAAATATAAGGTGGTATTATTTTTATCTCTCTTTTGTTAAAATGCTTTTTTAATATGGAAAGTTTACATTTTGTCCTAGAACACATTTGTTTCTGCTCCATAGAAAAAGTTACATATCATATGTCAGTTTCCATTTCATTATAGATGAGAGCAACTATAGTATACATAAGCCAAATAATAACTAATCCTAACATAATTTGAGTATAAAATGAAACTTGTAATTTGTATTTGAATATTGGGGGCAACTATTTCACTAACGTCTCATTTATAACAGTGATGTTTAGGAAAAGCGTTACCAGTTATGGTCCATATTTACTGTGTCATATCACATTCTTACAGTATATAGTTATACATGGGGAAATATCCTATGACTCATAGTATTTTTCAGCCAAGTACTGGGCTATAAGGTAGATATCACTTAGGTAGAATAATGTAACTTTATTATAAGATTGTTCTATACCTCTATCTTTTACCCTTTCCCTTTGCATAAGTCATTTCTATTCACCTTATTAAAAAACAACAAAGAAAAGCTGGCACAATGGTACGTTCCTGTAATTCCAGCTACTCAGGAGGCTGAGCTTAGGAGTTTAAATCTAGCCTGGGCAAGATATAGAGACCCAAGCTCTTAAAAAAAAAAAAAAGCATGATAAATATGTGAATATGTGAGCAAATATTTTAGAAATTGGGAGAGGGGAATTGAAATAGAGAGGGAGGAGGGAAGAAGGAAGGAAGAAAGAAAGGAAGGTGAGAGAATATAACTCGGGCTGAAATAAAGCACCAGCCTATAAAGAGATGCCCATTTTCATTCAGTGTTTTTCTTTGGCAGGAAAAGAGAAGCAAATAATTATTTTGCCTATCAGGCCTTAATTCTGGATGTTAAATTAAGTGGACCCAGACTGTTGACCACATGTGACAACCTAAGCAGGATTGTTGGTTATTTTGCCAAGTTTTAGATCAAGATTTGCTTGAAGTAAGCTATGTTGTGGATAAACTTTCAAATGATCAAGAGCGAACTGTATTGCACTCTACATTGTTTGCACCAGAACATTACTAGATTGTATTGATTCTGAAAAATAAAATTTAACTTTCTAAGAGCACAGATCAGATTGAGGTATTCTTAAATGTTAAATTGATTTTGACCTATTGAGGAGCTATAGAATAACAGTGATCACAGAGGGGAGAATAAAGTTGCCGTACAGATTTTCTATGCTCCTTTAGAAAATCCATTCTGGAATAAAGAGGTGAGCAGTCGGCCAACCAGTTTCTTTGGGGTGTAATATGTCAGAGTTTGATATTGTCAGTCTGTTAACCAAGATTTTTATTGGGGTCATTGCTGAAAGAGGCTTTAGGGATATCACATCATTACTAATTAGATGTTGTTATAGGTTCCATCCAGGGCAGATGAAAGGGAGATAACTTGGGAACACAATAACCTATTACCCAGCTAATTCCGGAGCATGGAGAAAAGTAGGTTGCTTAAGACTTAAGTCAGATATATTATAGGCAGACAGGTGGACATGGCTGGGTTAATTCAGGTTTGTTGTTGTTTTTTAAGTTTTTTCTTTCCCAAAGAAGCAGACTTTTTCTAAGATTAGAATCAACAGTACTGGTGGAAGCAGGAAACTTAGGGACAGGCCATTAGCTATAAGATCGAAGTAGAGCTGCTTCTGTGTCACAGCTGTAAGGACAGGAAGGTGCCCATTTTTCTCAAGTACTGCTTCTGCGTAGTTACATCATCAATAGACTAAAGGGAGAATAGGAATACATAAATGCAATTCCACCATCAGCCAAAAAGGCCCATAAATCTTTGAAACTGTCAAAATAACACTAATTACCCAGAATAGTACTTTTTGATGTACTTCTAAACCCTTAGCTCTTTAATTTTTAAGTGTGTTTGAACACTTCATATGTGCTCAACAAAAGAAGAGGAGAACAAGAGAAGTCTAAAGAAGAATCACTGGGTTTTTTTCCTTGAAGCCAATTAGATTTAGTGGGTGTCTGTTATACACACATGAATGTATGTGTGTGTTTAGCATAGTAACTCTTGGAGTTTTTTAATGTGTTTTACTGTGAAGTATAACATACAAGAAAGTCATAACATATGACACGTACAGTTTATAAAATGTAAGAATAAATACCCCCTTAACTGCCACCTATGATTAAAAAAAAAAAAAGAAAAGAAAAAAATTTTTTGACCATCATTGTCAGAAGACTTAGTTAGCCTTCTGGGTCTTTTCCCAGTCACAACCCTCTCCCCAGACTCGCCCCCTATTTCCTGAGTAAGTTCTAATGTTACTTTTAAAGTAATCATTTCCTTATTTTTAGTTACAGTTTTACACTTGAGTATGCATCTGTATGCACCATATACATCCATACAGTTTAGGTTGTATGTCTTGGAACTTTGTGTAAATAGAATTATACTTTATGTATTCTTTTTTTCTTCTTTTACTTGTTATCTATGTTGTAGATGTAGTTTATTCATTTTACTTCCTATGTAGTAGTATTTTTTGTACAAATGATGACAACTTATCCATTCTACTGTGTTGGACATTCGGGTTGTTAACAGTTTGCATCTACTATAGATAATGTTGCTATGAATATTCCTATGCTATTTCTTGGTGCATTTCTGTTGGACATAGTCCTAGTTAATAAAAATTAACACTATAACAGAGGTCAAAGAAATTGCCTTTGTCTAAATGAAAATTTAGTGAGCCAGTAATCCAATGAGAAAAACAACTGTTCTTTTGGTTATTCTAAGGTAGTAGGTGCTGTCTGGACACAGGGATGGCCATTTTCATCCATGTCAATAAAAAATGAGTATCCAGGATTGTACCTTTGCTTACTATGAAGGTCTATAAGTATATTTCATAAAGAAAATAAAATTCAAATACTTCCAGTTCCAAAATGGTGGCATAGAAGCAAGCTGGCTTCATTTCCCAACAGAAAACCAAGAACAAATATACTGCACTGCGATTATCACCAGCAATATTCCAGAACTCAAATATGAGGATGAGATAGTTTCCAGGGCCACAGAGAAGTGAAAAAACTTTAAGCAGATGGTAAAATAATCAGACCTTCATAACCGCGACACCTTCGTCTCCCCCCGAGGCTGCCTGGCTCCAAGCATATGGAATATTTCTACACTGGAAAAAGTGAGATCGGGGTGGACAACTGGCTTCCCCACCATCTTGGGTTCCCTGGCAGGTTACCTGTCCCTGCCTTAACCCAGGAAGCATTGGGAGTGCCTGAAGGGAGAAACGTTCCTGAGGACATCCAGAGGTAAAGGGGAAAGGCAGGACTACCATCCTCAGCCCTGGAAACTCTGCTCTGTAATGCAGCCAAAGGAGATGCCAAATCAGAGTGGCCGTTCAGCAGCACCTTGCTGTAGGAGGTTTGTTCCATAGGTCCCCTGGACATGAACCCCTAGCCAGCCTTTCCACACTATCGGGATATCCTCTTTGGGACCTTCCCCATTAGGGAAAGGTGGCACTCTGATTGTTTACTAGAACTGAGGCAAACTTGGGCATAAGGCACCATCTAGTACCAAAAAGGAAGCAGTGACTTAGTGGGGAAAAAAGAAAGAAAATCAACACGTAAATAAATACAAAGAATCTCTGGCCAGCCGTGGTGGCTCATGCCTATACTCTCAGCAATTTGGGAGGCCAATGCAAGAGGATGACTTGAAGCCAGGAGGTTGTGACCAGCCTGCACAACATAGTGAGACCCCATCTCTACAAAATTTTTTTTTAAAAAATTAGCCAAACATAGTGGTATAAGGCTATAGTCCCAGCTACTCAGGAGGCTGAAGCAGGAGGATGGCTTGAGCCCAGGAGTGTGAGGTTGCAGTGAACTATGTTGTGGCCACTGCATTCCAGCCTGGGCAATAGAGTGAGATTCTGTCTTAAAAAAAAAAAATTCTAAGGAAACATATCTAATAAAAAACAAAACAAGCTGGATAGAGGAGACCACAATAAATAACTAATCTTTCAATGCAAAGACATAAACATACATCCACAAGAAATAACAGCAAACAGGGAACCATGCCCCCCTCAAACAGACAAAGCAAGGAACCAGTGACTGACCCTAACAAGATGGCAATATGTGAGCTCTCTGACCAAGAATTCAGAATAGCAGTTTTAAGGAAACTCAGTGATCTCCAGGATAACACAGAAAACAACTCAGAAATTTATCAGAGAAATTTAACAAAGAGATTGCAATAAGAAAAAAAGTCAAACAGAAATCTTGGACCTGAGAAATACATTTGCTGAAGTGAAAAATTCATTAGAGGCTTTCAACAGCAGAATGGATCAAACAAGAAAGAATCACTGAGCTCAAAGACAGGCTACTTGAAAATACATAGAGAAGAAAAAAGGAAAAAAGAATGAGAAGGTACAAAGATTGCCTACAAGATATAGAAAATTATCTCAAAAGACCAAATGTTAGAATTATTAGTGTTCAGGAGGGAGTTGATCAAAAGCAAACGGTACAAAGTTATTTCAAAGAATTAATAACAGAAAACTTTCCAAAACTTAAGAAAGAGATAAATATCCAGATACAGAAAGGTCAGAGAACACCAAACAGATTTGACCCATATAAGACTACCCCAACACATGGAATAATCAGACTCTCAAAAATCAAGCACAGAGAGAGGATCCTAAAAGCAGCAAGAGAAAAGATGCAAATAATATATAAAGAAACTCCAATTCATCTGGCAAGAGAATTCTCAATGGAAACCATACAGGCCAGGAGGGAGTGGGACAATATTTTCCAAAGTGTTGAAAGAAAAAAACTGCCATCCACGAGTACTGTATCCAGTAAAGTTGTCCTTCAGTCATTCCCAGACAAACAAAAGCTGAGAGGATTCACTACCACCAGACCCATCTTGCAAGAATTGCTAAAGGGAATTCTTCAATCTGAAAGAAAAAAACAATAATGTGCAAAAAGACAATATCTAGAGGTATAAAACTCACTGGTAAAATTAAGTACAGGGACAACCTGGAATACTTTAATATTATAATTGTGTGCAATCCCTTCATAATTCTAGTATAAAACCAAGACACAAATGTGTCAAAAACAATACCTGCAGCAACCTGTTAAGATATAGGCAATATAAAAATATGCAAACTGAGACAACATTAAGTCAAAATATGGGAGGTATGGAGTTAAACTGTAGATTGTTTTTCATTTTTCTTTATTTCTATTCTTTGTGATCTAAGTTGTCATTTTTAAAAAAAATAACTCATATCTATAAGATGTTGTTTTGTAAGCCTTATGGTACCCACAATGCAAAAACTTATAATAGATTCACTAAAAATAAAAAGCAACAAATTAAAACATACTACCAGAGAAAATCACTTAGCCACAAAGGAATACAGTAAGGAATGAAGAAAGGAAGACAGGAGTTACAAAATGGCTAAAAAACAAGCAACAAAATGGCAGTAGTAAATCCTTACTTAATAATAATACTGAATGTAAATGGACTCAATTCTCCTATTAAAAAGCATAGAATGATGAATGGATAAAGAAACAAGACCTACCTATGTGCTGCCTACAAAAAACCCATTTCACCCATAAAGTCACACATACACCAAAAGTTAAGAGGTGGTTTTCATGCAACTGGAAACCAAAAAAGAGCAGGAGTAGCTATATTTATATCAGATAAAATAGACTACAAATCAAAGACTATAAAAAACAAAGAAGGTCACTATATAATGATAAAGGGTCAATTCAGCAAGAGGATATAACAATTACAAATATTTGTGCACCCAACACCAGAGCTTCCAATTATATAACACAAACATTAATAGATATAAAAGGAGAGATATACTGCAGTACAATAATAGCAGGGAACTTCAACAGCCCACTCTCATTAATTGGCAGATCATGCAGACAGAAAATCAACAAAGAAACATCAGAGTTAAGCTACACGCTAGACCAAATTGACCTAACCAACACAGAATATTTCGCCCAACTACTGCAGAATATACATTCTTTTCATCAGCACATGGAACATTCTCTAGAATAGATCATATCTTATATCTTAATAAATTGAAAAAAGTAGAAGTCATATCAAGTATCTTTTCTGACCACAATGGAATAAATCTAGAAATCAATGACAAAAGGAACTTCAGAAAATACACAAACATATGGAAATCCACCAGTGGGTGAGGGAGGAAATTAAGAAGGAAATTTAAAAATTTCTTAAAACAAATGCAAATGGAAATACAGCACGCCAAAATCTATGGGATATAGCAAAAGCAGCACTAACAGAAGTTTATAGCAGTAAATGCCTACATCAAAAGTTTAAAGACTTCAAATAAACAACCTAATAATGCACCTCAAGAAACAAGAAAAGCAAGAACAAAACAAACCCAAAATTAGTAGAAGGAAAGAAAGAATATGGATCAGAGCAGAAATAAATTGAGACCAAAAAATACAGAAGATCAATGAAATGAAAAGTTGGTTTTTTGAAAAGATAAAATTTGCAAAGCTTTAGCTAGACTGACAAAGCAAAAAAGAGAGTAGACCCAAGCCAGACATGGTGGTACACACCTGTAGTCCCAGCTAGTCAAAAGGCTGAGTCAGGAGGATGGCTTGAGCCCAGGAGCTTGAGGTTGCTGTTAGCTAGGCTGATGCCAGAGCACTAGTCCAAGTGACAGAGTGAGAGTCTGTCTCAAAAAAAAAAAAAAAAAAGTCGACCCAAAAAATAAAATCAGAAATGAAAAAGGGGGCTGGGCATGGTGGCTCACACCTGTAGTTCCAGCTACTCAGGAGGCTGAGGGAGGAGGATCACTAGAGTCCAGGAGTTCGAGGCTGCAGTGAGATATGATCATAGCACTGCACTCCAGCCTGGGTGACAATGAGTTCCCATCTCTTTAAAAAAAAAAAAAAAGAGAAAGGGGACATAACAACTGAGACCACAGAAATACAAAGAATCATTAGAGACTATTACGAACAACTAACTATACACAAACAAATTAGAAAATCTAGAAGAAATGGATAAATTCCTGGACACATACAACCTGCCAAGATTGAACCATGATAAATAGAAAACCTGAACAAACCAACAATGAGTAACAAGACTGAAGCCATAATAAAAAAAAAGTCTCCCATCAAAGAAAAGCCCAGGACTGAATGGCTTCCCTGCTGAATTCTACGAAACTTTTACAGAGCTAATATCATTTCTACTCAAGCTCTTCCCAAAAACAGAAAAGAAAGAAATACTTCCAAACTCATTCTACGAGGCCAGCATTACCCTGATACCAAAACCTGACAAGGACACAAGAAAATAAAATGCATTTTAGTTTTAAACCATCCCTGGTATTATTTCTAGAATTCCAAAATTAAGAGAATGAAAAGTCTTTAAAGGACAGGGCAGGAACTGTATCTTACATTTCTTTTATACATTTCACAGTGACCATGGCAATTCTAGTAAGATGTTAAGTCCCAAATAAATATGCATTCCCTTGATAAATATACTTTGGAATAAAATTATATGTACAGATGAGTACGTAATTTCCCAAATTTTCAGAACTTTAACTTTTCCTTTATTCTAAAAAGGGGATAGGATTAGATCAGTTTAACTTAAAACTATTTCTGTTTTGAAAGGCTCTTTCCTGAAACAAAGAAATTGATAGTTTTGATGAATCAGTGTAATACTCTGTTTTCTCCACAATTTCTCCTACCGCATCATTCCTTTATACATGCCCTAAGTACAGGTAATATTAGTGTATTTATAAGACCATTTAAAATTATAATTTGGGCCTTTTGTTTGCCTTTTGAACATGAGGCCAAAATAGATAATGTACTAAGATGGAAGTTTATTACTCTGATGGACCTCTACTTCAAAGCTTTTGTATTTTAGGAGTTGGCCTGATTTTGCCACATAAGGCAGATTATGTAAATTGATTTCAGTTATCTTTCTGTTTTTATGGGCTTTGTTCTTCGCAGGAAGAATCAAAATAATGTGAGTCACACTATTCTGGCTTAGCTAAAGTCTTGTTCCCGTCATTTACACTAAATGACCACTGGCCTGATGCAGCTAACATGAGTACTTTACAACTCATTCAAGAACTATTTCAAGCGCTGAGGAAAAGGTGCTTTAATTGAAAAATTACTTATGCAGGATCAGGCTGGGAGAGAACACTGTTTTTTGTGAAGTCAGCATATTACCCACACCACAATTCATTTTGCTCCTTTGTTATAACAAGTATGTTTGAATTCTTTTTTGCAATGAAAAGATTCTTATGGTTTATCTTCCTTGGGGATTGTAACTTTCAAAAGGTGCTCTTAAATAT
Source organism: Avahi laniger (assembly GCA_963575035.1). Classification (NCBI taxonomy): domain Eukaryota; kingdom Metazoa; phylum Chordata; class Mammalia; order Primates; family Indriidae; genus Avahi; species Avahi laniger. The sequence continues at coordinate 19,398 of CAUYSK010048954.1, read as the reverse complement.
ATTACTACTTTATTTAAACTATTCACTTCCAGATGTGCAGTGCTTTGCACAAAGAATAAGTCACTAATGCCCTGGACACACAAAAGGAAAATGCTCTACTGGGTTTCCCTTTTTATTTGTTTTTCTGTGGTAGGTTTATGACTTGATGCACAGCTTCTTTATAGATTCACCTCTCATAGGACACAATTCTCTTTAATATATTGTCCATGCTTATAGAAAGAAACACTGTGTTAGCAAACACCAGTAGAAATTTCGTTTTCACCACGTGGCTTTCTCTTGTTATGTGGACAGAAGCCCCTTTATAGTGCTTTTATGGAACAACTGAAAGTATCTTTTTAACTGATCTCTTCTGTGACTTTTAAATATTTTCTCGACAACTTACTGTTTTTCTTAATCTGGTTGTAAACATTTTAAATTATTTTATGAATTTAAAAGATATTAAAACCTAAGAATTGGAAAAACGTCTAAGAAAAGTTGCCAGTTTCCATCATGGGGGTATGGAGTTGGCATGGGCGGGAAGTCACACAGGCAGAGGAGTGTCATGGTGAAAGTGGTGTTTAAAGATTACCTTATGCTGGCAGCAGGTGAGAGTCCAGGACTGCTCTAGCTGCATTATTTTTACAAGTTCCTATACATATTATATAATATATAAGTAAGAACAGTTGGGTGGGTCAAAATAAAATGCTTTTGGCAGCAAGTATAGACACAAGTTCACACTGATAAGGTAGCAATGGTTGAAATTCACATGAAAGAAAAAGATCTTAGATATGGTTTCTTCCCTGGAGTTAGAACCTTCAATATGTTAATGTGCATCTTGAGATTCCAAGAAGGGCCTTGTATTTCAAGAAATGCTAGTGTTTCAAGGAACAGAGTTGGAAAACACTGAGTTAAATGATAGCCTTATGAATTTAGGTAAGAGATAGTCAAAAGTTATTTAGAATATATACTTGAACAGCATGTAACAAAGAATGGGGTCCCAGCTGTGAATATCCCTCAAGAAAAGAAGACAGTTAGCTGTGTTCTTCCCTCTAAAATAGTGATTCTCAACAGAAGTTGTCCTTGACAGGGTGGAGCAGAATCACAGCTGGACCTTGTCAAATGTCTTTTCTGCATCTAATGAGATGGTCAAATGTTTTTCTCTTTTGATATGGTAGCATGGTGAGTTCTATTGATTGATTTTCTAATGTTAAACCATCTCTGCATTTCTGGGATAAACCCCACTTGACTACGATGCACTATCCTTTTAACATATTGTTATACTTAATATGTTAAAATTTTGTTTAGAATTGTTGTATCTATGTTCATGAGCGATATTGGTTTGTAGTTTTTCTTTTGTTGTAATATCTTTGTTTGATTTCTGGTATCATGGTAATGTTAACCTCATAACTTGAGTTGGGAAGTATTTCCTCCTCTATTTTTTAGAAGAGTTTGAGTAGAATTGTTTATTTCTTCATTAAATGTTTGAGAGAATTTGCCCCATAGTCATCTGGACTTGAAGTTTTCTTTGTGGGGATGTTATAAACTATGATGTCTATTTCTTTAACAGAGACATAGCTCATAGCAATACCCTGAATTCCAATCTAACACCACAAAATCTATTTTAGTTTTCATTTTTATCTGCATTTGTAACTCCCTACTCTGCCAATGAGCAACACTTCTCCCATTATCTTTCATGCACTTTTTTTATGTGATCAGTGTCCCTGTATATAGCCAATCTTCCTTCGCCACTGCTGCTCCTTACCCACTCAAATGCCCTGTTCACCTCCCCTGGGTTCTGAAACCCTGCCAGGGCTGCAGGTGCTACCTCCTGCCCCACACCCCCACCTGGATGCCCTCTTCCCACCACTCCAGTGGACACCCTGAGCCAGGCTGCCACAGTGCGTATATAGACCCCTGCCCCACTTGCCCTTCTCATCTGTTGGTGAAGTTGTTCCTGCCAATTGAGTCTGTGTCATTCAATTAGAACTCCAAGTTATCCATACGTAGTTGACAAATAATAAATGTTTAATCAATAAGACTTAAAAAACCACATTTTTAAGTGGACATGTGCTATATTGACACCCTGAAAAAGTGTTGTCAGAAGTGCCTGAGTTTGCATTCCAGCTCTGCTGTTGACTAACTGCAGAGCCATAGATAAATTAAATTAACTTTTTTGAACTTCTATGTCTTCATCTTAAGTGGGATGATGATAAAAATAATAATGTAATAGTAATGAAGATAGATAATACATGATACCTACCATGCACCAGGTGCTATACTAAGGACTCGATGTATATTAAGGCAAATAATCTTCAAAATGGTCTTTTGGTGGACATACTATTATTATATTCATTTTATAGAAGAGAAAGCTGTCATTTGAGGTAGGTGCCATTATCTTACTCATCTTACAGATGATCAAACAAAGCACAAAGAAATAATTCATCCAAGGTCACATAGCTAATAACTGGTAGGCCTGGAATTCAGACATTATGCCTCCAGAAAGCGATACTGTCTGACACATATGAAAACTCCTAGTAAGGTGTTTGCTACACAGTGGGTGCTAGTAAGTAATAATCATTTTAATGTATAAAGTGATTAATTATAATAGCTCTGAATCACTGTGGCCAGGTCTATGACACAGGAAGAATCATGACACTGCCCAATCGTAGTGGGGAGGATGGTTCCTTTTTAGCTTGAATACAAATAGGCAGTAATTTTAGTTACTAGATGGCGTTTAAAGTCCTTTCTATTTACTGCAGATTGATAAAGGAGGAATTTTTATGTAGAAAGAAGACAGACTCAGAAATAGGTTATATTCTTAAATCTAAAAGGAAAAGATGAGAAAAGATATTTCCAGTTGATGGAAGATGAGAAAAGGAATTAATGGTACCTTAGAGACAAAAGAATAAACAAAGGACATCAGAGATGGAGAAAGTAGCCCAGTGCTTATGAGGAAAACAATAGAAACTTGAGAAACATCTGTCATTCCACATCAGCATTTAATAACAGCCCAAAGCCCACACATTCACTAATGCTGTGATGAATCTGTGAACCTGGAACATAATAGGTGCTCAATACATGTTTGTTGTATTGATCTCACAATCCTTCAAGAAGCTTAAGTGAATTTGCAGTTAAAGGTACAATGTAAAATGAAAGGAAGAACAGGAGAAAAGACAACAGCCTCAAAATGTTAGAGGCTAGAAAACTAGGTACTGACTTAGACTGGAGAAAGCAGAATCCTAAACTGGCAGTGAGGAAAGCTGAACAGAAACTCAATTTACATTACAAAATCCACCAAGACCCAAGTATCTCTAGAAAGTGAGGGTGAAGATGAGGTTAAGGCTTCAATGACAGTGTGTTAATGAAGCAATTATTCTTTTATCCCTTTCCCACTTTGCACAGCAACTGCCTCTGACCCTCTCAGCTCCCACACTGCTGGCTGACAAATCAACATGCTCCTGGCAGAAAAATAGAAATCTTCTATGGGGGAGAGCAAAGAATGAAGACACTTAGTTCTTGACCTTGGGAATCCTCCAAGGAATGCGCCCAGCTACATTGCCCCAGAATGAAGATTATAGGCAACAAGTTACATGTATATGCACAGAGTTTTTAATGAGCTTTCTGGCGGACAACTTGTGGTTTGAGCAAAACAGTAGGGGAATGCCAGAAGGGCAAGGAAAGCTCCAATATGACTGAGACCCAACCACACTCAGAGGAAATCAAGATGCTTCAGAGAGATGCAAACCATCATTAGTATGTTCAGAAACATAAGAGAAGTTGTTACTTTCATAAAATAAGAACAGGGCTGTATGTTTAAAAAAAATTCAGAAAACAAGGAAATAAGCTTTTGAAAATTAAAATTATGATAGCAAATACAAAGGGGATTTAGATAAAGTAGGAGATATAGAAGGTAGAATTTAGGAAAATATCCCAGAAAGTAAAATAAAAAAAACCACAAAGATATGGAAAGTAGGAGAGAAAAGACAATTAGACCAATTCAGAAGATCTGACGCCTAAATAATGGAAGGGAAGAAATTATAAAAATGTAATTAAGAAGATTTCTTAGAACTGAAAGTCATGCTTGCCCAGCACAATGGTCTAAAATAGATCCACACCATATCATCTTATCATGACATTTCAAAGCATTAGGGACAAAGAAAATCCTATGCTCTCCAGAGGGGTAGGAAAATGAATTTCAAAACAGGATCAAGAATCAGAATAACACCAAATTCCTCAAAATATAACAGTAGAAGCTGTAAGATAATGAAACAAGGCCTTCAAATTTCTGAAGGAAAATGATTTCCAATTCCAATCCGGTGCCTTTCCAAAGTGTGAGGGCAGACAGAAGATCTCTAAAAGTCTGTCTCCCTTGCACCCTTTCTCAGGAAGCTACAGAAGGATGTGCTCCACCAAAAAAAGGAAGTAAGGCAAGAAAGAGGAAGACCCAGGACCCAAGAAACAGAAGAAGAATCTGCAGGACAGAGAAGGGAGGCCTCAAGGTGACAGCAGTGCTGAGAGAACATGTCTGATTTGGAACAAGTCAGAAGATTCCAGGGAAGGATTTCTCCAGGAAAATGAAATTGATCAAACACCTAATTTGAATATGTCAAGAGGAAATTTGCACACTTTGGGAAGGATTTTCATTAAATTAGACAACAAATCTATTAAAAAGTAAGCAAATCTTACAAAAAGACCATGATTAACTTTATAGAAAACTAAAAATTCCAGAGCTTATTAATATTAAGAACTTATACATATCAAAAGATACGTTAAAGCAAGTGAAAGGTAAATTGTTAATAGATTATTTAAGGAGAGATATTTATAATACATGTAAATGACAAATAATATCAAGACTATATAATGAACATCTAGAAACCAGTAAGAAGGCCACAAAACAATAAACAGGCAAGAGATGTGCAGAAGTATTTCACGGAAGAGGAAATTCACATACAGCCATTAAACATATAAAGAGTTGTTAGACATTACTGGCGATTAGGAAAATGCAAATCAAGGCTAAAAAATGTAGAAATTTTTATTGGTAAAAATTTAAAAGACTAATAATCCAAATGTTGGATAAGATGTAGATTCATAAAATCTTTTACATGTTGCTGGTGGGATTTAAAAAAATTATAACATGTTGACATTACTGTCCAAAGTTGAAGAAAAACACACTCTGTGACTCAGCAATCTTCTTCTATGTGGAAAGAGAAAGTTTTAAATATGTATAATAAGAGCCATGCACAAGATAATTTATTATAGCACTGTTTATCAAAAACCAGGAAACAACCTCAAAACTGCCCATCAGTGGGAGAGTGGATAAATAAACTATGATATTTTATAGCAGTCAAACAAATAATCCTTGGGGGATTCCACAAGGAATGGGCCCAGCTAGATTGCCCCAGAATGAAGACTATAGTCAGCAAGTTGCATGTATATGCACAGAGTTTCTAATCAGCTCTCTGGTGGACAACTTTTGGTTTGAGCAAACCAGAAGGGGAATACCAGAAGGGTAAGGAAAGCTCTGATATGACTGAGACCCAAACACACTCAGGAAATCAAGATGGGTAAATCTTAGCAGTTTTATCATAAGTGAAAAAAGGAAATCCAAAATATTACATAAAACAAAATAAATTTTAAAAAATACTTTTGCCTTATTAGTTATATGTTTTTACTTTTCTTGTTGTGGTTATCCTAGAGATTATAACTTGCATCCTCACTGTATAAAGGCTAGTATAAATTAGTATTTTTATCTCTTCCTGGACAACCCAAATTATTTAGAACACTTAAATTCCAGTTATCACACCCTTACTTATTTATCATTTGTCACGTATTTTAATTTTCTCTATATTTTAATCCCATAAAACATTATTTCTACTGTTTCCTGCAATTCATATTGAGTTGGTTTACCCACATGTTTATCTGGTTTTTGCTCTGCTTTCCTCTCTGCATTTCTGAATTTCTATCTGGAATAATTTTTCTTCTGCTTGGAATAGCCTTTAATTCTTTAAGTTTTCATCTGAAAATTTATGTTTGGCATTTTAAAAGCATTATTTAGCATTATTTTTGCTGGGGCTAGAATTCTAGGTTGGTATTTATTTTCTTTTTGCACTTTAAAAATGGTTCTCTGTCTTCCAGCTTCCATTGCTGCTGTTTTGCTGGATGTTTCTTTGAAAGCAAGCTGTCTTTTTTCTGTCTTTCTTTTTTCTCTTTGTCCTTGGCATTTATTATTAAAAGTTGTAGCCAAGATGTGTCTAGGGGTGCGTGAATGTGTATTTGTTTCGCTTGTGATTCGTAATATGTCTTGAATCTGTGGCTTTGTATATTTAAAATCATTTCTAGAAAAATTTAAATCATTATCTCTTCAAATATTACTTCTGCCCAGCTTTTCTTCTCCTTCTCTCTGTGTCCTCTATTTTTCTTACTGAAAACAAAAAAGCTATAAGAAAGAATAGAAAAAATATGTTTTTATTCTTTTCTCTTCCTTGCTTCATTTAGGATGTTTTTATCAGATATATCTTTCAGTTCACTAATTCTTTTTTCAGCTAGGTTTAATCTGTTATCAAACCTATTCTTTGGAGTTTTAATATGTTATTGTTTTTAAGTTTTAATATTTTTTCTGTTCTTTCTTGTAGCTTTCAGTTCTTTACCGAAATTCTTCATCTTGTCTATTCTTTGAACATATTAAGCATAATTATTTTAAAGTCTACATCTGATAACTCCATTATCTTGATCCTCTATTTTCTGTTGTTTCTCTTGGTTTTTCATCATGTTGTCAGATACTTAGTCATTCTTGACTGAATTCCAGACATGTCATACGAAACCTTGCAGAGATACTTTGTGGTCTAAGATGAGTTTATCTTACAACAGCAAATATTTTAGTTTGTTTCCAGTAGGCTGCCAAGAGCATTGGCAATATTGGATCACCTTAGTCTCTTAGAGGATTGAGAAAATTTCAGGTGGGCTTCAATCTCTGTGAAGCCTAGTCTATTTCCAGGTCACTCTTTATCCCTAGGATTTATCTTTTAATGATCTAAGTCTAAAACCTGGGAGATATCCTATGCTCCTCCCTGGGGGGCACTGAACCCAATTTTGTCCTGTTGGTCTTATGAGTCTGTCAGAAGTTTCTCACCTCTCTCACCTCTTCCAGAATCAGCAGGTGACTAAGGGGAATATACCCTAAATTTCTGGCTCACCTCACTTCTTTCTTCTCCCTGATCTTGAGCTGGCAATTCTTCACTACTTTGTTACCTCGCTGATAATTTCAAACAGATTTAAAAAAATATTTTACCTTGTTTTTCAACTTGTTCTCAGTGAAAGGGTTGCTCCTAATTACAAAGTTTGCCACTAAAGTGAACCCTGAAAACATACTTTTTATCTTCTCACTCTGTGTATCTCTATATGTATGAATACATATAGATTGAATAGTGTTATATAAAAAGAAAAGTAAGGACATGACAAAAACAAGATTCAAGACTATGGTTAGTTCAGGTAAAGGGAGGCAGGAAGATGGATAGGTTGTGTGTGGAGAAAAGATGGTTAGATGAAAGTTATTTTCAAGTCTCTGGCTTTCATTTTAGGTGTCGGATCAAAGGAGCTAATTTACATTATTAAAAACAGCTAATTAAATAACTAAATAAAGCCAATAATAAATATGTGTCATAAATTATAATTAATCCAAATCTGTGTACCTCAGTTTCAATAGAAAAGAAAAAAATTATGTAGGAAAGGAAATATAAATCATACTATATTATGTGGCACAGGTGGGGATAGCATTTAAATAACAAGTACTGAATAGTGATCTAACCAAAATTGTCATAGAGCCACATTTGGAGATTAAAAGTGTGTATTTGTATTGAGGAACAGGAAGTAAAAGATAACTAAATCCTCATTTTCTGTACTGGGAAATCAACAGATAATGCCTAAAATGAAAAAGTCAAGTCACAAAATAATCATATTATTTAGATCTAAGAAGGTAAACAAGAGAATCCACTACCAGGATTAAAAATGGTTGCCTGGAGTTATGGTGGTAGTTTGAGAGTGAGAAATGAAGTTGATGTTTGTAACAAGGTTGTTAAAACTGTTTGACTCTCTAAACTCATTATAAAATCTATAAATTTAGTAAAAATAAGAGTTAAAAATAATTTTAAAGGTGTTATCAGAGCTAACTAAAAATAAAAAAGAATCATATAATGGAAATTCATGTCAAAAAATACTTTGCCTAAAACTTAGCCTATCCATTGATTGTTTCAACCAGTTGGTTTGGTTTTCAGCCAATTTCTTTGCCATTTTTCACATGGCAAAGGCACGCTGTGCCTACTTTAATTATTTTTTTTAAAAAAAAAAAAGCTGAAGAAAGTATGTGCTGTTCATCTGTATGGATTTTTATAAGATTAATGGTTATAGTGCACAGTCCTAAAATTCTGAAAAGAAGTTAAACTTTTATTTGGGAATCATGAACTGAAAGGACAGGTAAGAGGTTATACTGATTAAAAGTAAAAGCTCCATAAAAATAATTGAAAACTTATTAGGTAAACCAAAGACTAGAAGAAGTATTGTCCAAATGATATGATATTGTTAAACACTGTGAAAAATGAGGATTCTTGCCAAAAAATTCTGTTCTACAATTCTGGTGGAAAATATCTTTTTGTTCAGGCATAATGAGCAGTTATCTAAGTGAATTTTTGGCACCGTGTCTGTTAGCCATAGTGTGTTTTATCTTCTAGTTAATGTATACCGAGCTTGGCACTCAAATACAACTCCCCAGATCTTAGACGTGAGGATGAACGACTGTTCAGAGTCCATCTTCTTTGGCTACTGATCTTACATCCAATCTGAAACAAAAGTATGTATTAATAGAGTAAAAATAAAAGCTGAGTTTGCATAGAACATTTAAACTTTATAATCTTTAGTTTTGCCAGCTCTACAATGAGAATAATCATTTGAGCTTCCCTAGTAGGGTTTCTCCAAAAAGTAATTAAGATGATTGTCAAAGACAATTACCTTAGGGGAAAAAAAGATTATTTGATAGCTGCATATTACAGTAAGCACAAAGGAAAAGTGAAGTTGAGTTTCATGTCACAGTAGGAACAGGATTGTTTCAGCTTTTCAGTGTCTTCATGAGTAGATGTCATTTAACTAAAAGGAATGAACTATGTGTATTATATAAATAAACACGTACATGTTTGAAAATCTTCTGATATTTACTGGATACTTGTTATCTACTAGGTCTTTGTAAAATACAAAACATGTGTATATTTTTGTGTTGATATATATACAAAACCCTAATTCAGGATTTTAGGTATAGCCAACGAACCAGCTACACTCAACTCCCACCAAAGTAAACGAATATAGAACATATTTTGCCAATGCCATAAGCAGTGAGTTGACAGGCCCCATAACATTTTTTAGTCACACGTTGTGAGTGACCACATTTTGAGTTATAGGGATTACAGATCTCATGGCCATAAAAAGTAATAACGCTCCCACCCCATTAGATATTGCATTTACGTCTAGCTTATTCATTTCTGCCTCCACTTTTGGTAACTAGGGAAACAATGATGTCACTGCTCAGCGTGGTACTTAGAAACTTCTCCACTTAGGCTCATGGTTTGGGAAGCCTACAATTATTTAATAAGTCTCACCTCTACCACTATAATGAATTCATACAACTCTTATTTTTCTGAACTGCTGATAGGGGAAATAGTATAATTCTGTTTAATGCACTATTTGGGGGAAATATATATTCTAAAGTGTACTGTTTCTGAAAAATAGTCTATGCATTTGCAGCAGGAGTGTTTTGATATATATTCACAACATTGAGCTAATTACATGACCCAAATTAAATGCTCCCCCTTGGACCATGTCTCTTTGAACAGTCCTCCTTCCTCTGGTCTTCACTGCCTCCTTGCTTTTGATCTGAGAGGCTAGCTTCCTATCTTTCCAACTCCTTCATGTTGGTAACAATGAGGTTCTAGAAATAAATAGTACCTGGATATAAAGGCTCCTGCCCCACAAATGGGATAGAAATTAGTTAGCAGTCTCTCCATTGAAATAAATAAATGGGCCCTCAGTACAGCTCAGCTATCTCTTGCTTAGTATGTTCATGTTCTTAGTTTCCAAAATTATTTCACTCCTCTTGTTTTCTCACACTGATATGCCTCCAACTGCCCTCCCTCAGCTTTTGACCTACTAATACAATTCACTGAGAAAATAAAAGCAGCCAGACAGGAATTCCATTATCTTCCCACCATCTACACCTCCCCAGCTACCCACATCTATACCTGTCTGTAGTCTGCCTTCCCTCTGCCTCCATGAATGGAGGGTCCCTGTTCTGGCCAAGGGCCAACCCCTGTACTGGGGCTCAAGGTCCTGCCCCTCTTATTCTCAGTTTTCCCCTCTCCCTCTTGTGTGAGTTTCTTCCTCTCTGCTGGATGTGATCATCATTTCCGGCTCTCTCCTGGCTTTCAAACACCTTTCCTTGACCCTACATACTACCCTGGCTATTGGTTCATTTTTCTTCTCCCTACTCACTGGCTAATGTCATATATTTCAAAAATGAGAAAGTAACTAAGAGATCAAGCCCAAGAGATCAGGATTGGACCCTTGAGAGTCTACAGGTTGCTATCTTTATTTCCTCATCTCCTATTCACTTCAGCCTCCTCAGAGTGAGCTTCTACCCCCATCACTCCACTGAAATTGCTCTTATCAGGGTTCTCAGAACCCCACTGAGCCACATCCCATGGACCCTTGGACCTTGGCAGCGTTCAACACAATGGAGTCCTCTCTCCTTGAAATACTGGCTCCCTCCAAAGTAGAGCCTGAGAAAAAGACTTATGTGTAGATGGCTTATTTGGGGAAAGATTCCAAGGAGGTAAAGTGAGAGATCACAGAGGAGAGAAAGCCAATACAAGGCTGTGTGATAGAGTTGGCCACAGTTACAGGTGACTGCTGCAACAGGTGTTTGATTCATGAGATCCTGAAGAATCTTATAAAATGTGCCTTGGAACTATTAATATCTGCCTGGGAGTTAAAAGGAGAAGCATGTATCTATTCGATCTCATCCCCCACAGCTCAGGGGTGGCCCCACAAGTGTTATTTTCTCAGTCCTAGCTCAAGTATAAGTGTTGGTAGATTCCTACTGCTCAGGTCAAAGAAGCCCCAGGACAGGAAGTGGGTGGGAGGGTTATCTGGTTTCTACCTGAGCAGGCACTGTCTGGTTGCACCTGCACAAAGCCGTTGAAGGTTGCATGGGACATGTCTTTGCAGCAGTGGCTGGAGTGAAAGTTGGAGTTAAGATGATTTAAAGGGGTCACCAGCTCCTGACACCGCACTTATCAAGCACCTGGCAGCCTCTTTTGCTGTTTTCTCTGCTTCATATCTCAATGCGAACCTTCCCCCATGGCTCTGTCCTGGAGCTGCTGCTCTTTTTAAAATCCAATCACTCTCACAGGGGACCTCATTCTGTCCCATTGATGTAAATAGCATCTGTTTGACTCCCAAATATAGCCCTAACCTCTCCCTTGAACTCCAGACTAGTGTATCTAATGGTCTTGACAGATGTCCAGAGTCTTAGATGTGTCTCAAACTGGACATGGCCAAAATAGATTCCTTGTTTCCCCACCATCACCACCAACACCACCACCTGAAGCCTTCTCCATCTCCAGTCTTCATGGTGGATCATCTTCCATTCAGTGTTCAAACCCAAATTTAGGAGTTAGCCTTTATTCCTATATTTCCCTCATCCCCATATCAGCAAGTCCCGTGGATGCATCCTACGATCCACGTCATTCCCTTCTCCCCATCTCGACTACCACTGCCCAGCCCAAGCCATCAGCTCTCACCTGACGTTGGGATAGTTTCCTGTCTGGGCTCTTGCTCTCTTGCCTCGTAACACTTCATTCTTTCCACAAAGCATCCAGAGTTGCTAAATGAGGGATTGGCACTCACCTGCTAAAACTGTCCTTTACATTGATGTCCAAACTCCTCACCCACCTGACGAAGCACTATGTGATTCTCCTTGCCCACTGTGCTCCTGCCCACTGGCTGCCTGACTGTTTCTCAACCTTACCAAACTTAGGGCTAACAGCTGCCTGGAAGGTTCTTTCCCCATATTTTTGGTTGGCTTGCTCCTTATAATTAAGATCTCAACTAAAGTGCACCCACTCAACGAGGCCTTTCCTGAACATACAAACTAAAATAGTCACCCAGTCTTTCTGCTATGTCACCTATATTACTTATCTACATAGCACTGATCCTATCTGACATTCTTTTTGTTACTATTTCCATTCAATTAAAAGTTAAACTCCATGAGAGCAAAGGCCTTACCTGTCTTTTTCAGTGAGGACAGTGCTGGCACATAGTAGGTACTCCATAAATATTTGTTAAAGGGATGAAAAAAGTGAAAATTTTTAAACAAGAAGTGAAACAAACAGGATTTTATTTTATAAGGGGTAGTCCTATTTAAAAGAGATGCAAAAAAGGAGATTGAAATTAAAATTTTGAAACGCATCCAATATTTACAATTTAAAAATATAATCAGATAGCACTAGGGACAAATCTAAATTTCACTACTTACCTTCTATGTGTTTTGGGGCAATTAACAAGGCTTAGTTTTTTAATCTGTGAAATGAGTGTAATTATGTTCATCATAGGGCTGGTATGAGGATTAAATGAGATAATACAGATAAAGTGCTGAGCATGGTGTCTGATGCATTATAAATGCTCAACGTATGCTAATCGTTGTTGTCATCATCCTCCCCATCATCTACATGCTCAATCCCACTTCTCCATTTGCTAAAGTAGCATATCCATATTGTCCTGTCACTCCTTGTCACCCTTATCCTCACCTTGTCTTCAAACTCATCTCAATCTCAACCTCACTCTCGTCTCCTGTTGCCTCACCTCAACGCGTCTTGTCTTGTCTCCTCTTGCCTCACAGTTTAGGGAATTATTACAAGGCAAATACCCTTGTGGTCATCACCCAGGTCCAGAAATAGACCCAGAAGCCCCACCATGTGCTTCCCTAATCCTATCATACCCCATATCTCCCTCCAAAATTAATCACTCCCTGATGTTTAGAGTAACCTCTTCCTTATGTTTCCTTATGATGTTATCACCCAGGTGTGCATCCTTAGACTCTATCCTTTCATCTTTGATATCTTTTAATTTCTTCACAATTTATCTGTGGAAGAAACTGCAATTTTGTGGTGTTTCCCATAATCTAGATTTTGTTCATGGTGCAGTTCAACATGCTCCTCTGCCTTCTGCATTTCCTGAAGATTAGGTCCAGACACTTGGTCACACTCAGTTTAGACCCTTTTAGTAAGATTGCAGGTTGTTGTCTTGTCTCTTTTTTTATGATGTCATCATTGTCCAGATATATTATTAACAATTGGTGAGTTTGCAAAATGATGATATTCCACTTCAGTCATTTTATTTTTATTTATTAGCTGGAATAATTTTTAAATAGATACTTTTTCATCCACTATTCAGTAACTCAGTAGTACAATTCATATAGGAAAGGCAAGATAAATGCTTGATTTTCCTTAATTTATCACTTTTCAAGATAATGAATTGGGTCCTTGTTGTCCCTTAAAGGAGACAGTTTTTTTAAAATATCATTATAAACACATGGATTTATATACATTTGATAGGTTTCAATCCATTGCAATTCTTATACTTGTTGAAAATTGTCCCATTTTTGGCCAATGGGAGCCTCTAAGTTGCCTCCAGAGTCCTTTAGTTATGACCCTAGTGATTGTTGTTAGTTTCCGTACTGTCTGGTATGACTTAAATATTTAGGGTTCATCTTACGTATTTCTTGTCATTTGGTCATTTCTCTGAGAAGCTCTGGTTTGCTTTAGTAGGAAATGACATTTCAAGTCCATAATCTGGGGGATTGGGCATTGTTTCTAGGCTTTTTAAGGGAGCTAGGAAAATAGATGTATTAATTTAAAGACAAAACATCCCTTGAATCCATACTGATAGGTTTAATGTAAATTCATGACAATATGGGATCTTATTTAACCTCTTCTATATTATATTTGTATCTCCTTTCTTCTACACCATGAATCTTGATTCTCAAGGACACAAGGAATGACAGAATCAGAATATCTTATAATTCATTTGTTTTATCCCAACTACACATGCAACAGTCTCAGAACAACAACATTAATATTAACATTATTAATAATAAATTAATTGTTAATATGATATTAATTAATAATATTAATTATTAATGTTAAAAATATTATTATTAATAATATTGTTAATGATAATAATATTAATATTACCACCAGCAATTATAATTACCAAAAGCGGTTCAAATTCTTTTTTTTTACATATGCTCTCCCTTTTTCTACTCTTCCATTTTTATGCTTATAATATATCTGCATTGTCAAAGCACATAACTATTACATACTTCTTAACCTTTATTCAGTCATAATTCTACAAGTAATTATATAATTAATGCTCACCATCAGCCTTTATGTAAAATCTCTGAGTTATTTTTGTTGTCTGAAGCTTATTCTCTAATAGATTCCTGAAGAAGCACTCATGGGAACAACATTCCTTGAGTTCTCACATGTTGATAATAGTTTGTCTTTGCCCTTTCTACTTGCTAGATGTAAATATTTACTAATATTTTCTTTTCTTGAGTGTCTTAAATATGTTACTCCATTTTCTCCTGCCATAAAGCATTACTGTCAAAATATCTAATTGTAATCTAATTTTCCTTTTCTTTTGGGCTAGATCCCCAAAGAATTTTTTCTTTTTATTTAGAGACCACTAAGTTTTAAATGTAGTTTCAAATATTTATTAATTTTAGGAAAATTTTTTTAAATTATAATTTTTAGTGTTTGTTATGTTGCTCTGTTTTTCTTCATGAAGAATTTCTATTATCCATGTACTGGATGTTCTTTAACTGTTTTCAATATTTGTCACTTCTTTAGGCTAGGTGTGGTGGTTCAGGTCTATAATCCCAGCACTTTGGGAGGTCAAGGCAAGAGGATCGCTTGAGGCCAGGAGTTAGAGACCAGCCTAGGCAACATAGCAAGACCTTGTTTCTACAAAAAATCCCAAATTAGCCAGCACAGTGGTGCATGCCTGTAGTCCCAGCTACTCAGGGGGCTGAGGTGGAAGAATTGCTTGAGCCCAGGAGATCGAGGTGCAGTGAGCTGTGACTGCCCACTCTACTCCAGCCTGGGCAGCAGCGAAAGACCCTGTATCCAGGGCTGGGGGTAGAAGAGGGAGTAGATAACAAAAAAATTTGTCACTTTTTCTTATATGCTTTTTATCTCTTTTTATTAAAAAAAAACCTTCCCCTTCCATTTTCTTTCCTCTTAAGACATTTTCTTTTCTTTTTATTCATTTTCATGTTCCTTCTATTTTAGCTTTTATTTCTGAAATGATTGTTCTCATTGATTTCTAATTCTTTCTTGAGTTCCATCACCTCATTTTTCTAATTTTCATTTATGTCATTCTGTTGTATCTTATTTTCTTAACATCTTTTAGGTAATTTTGAAATAGTAAGTTAAGTTTTATCTATTTTATGGGCATGTCTTCTGATATTCTCCCATCAACTCCAGGGATGTTATTCTGCTCCTTATTCTGTTTTTTAAAATAATAACTTCATAAGGGATTTGACTTCAGTACTTCTGTGTTGCTTATTTTTATGTGAGATTGGTTTTCCTTAACTTTTAGAGGAGGTTTGAATCATGTAGCTTTCCTAACTTCACACCACTTCCTCTTGTTTTTATATAGTGTTAACATAATATAGTGGCTTGTGCTCCTAAATTTCCTGGTTTTGCTTCCTTCTTTTTTATATGAACCATTTCTTTCTGTGGTCTCTATTGTCTATGTCCTTTTCAAGTTTGATTCACTGTCAGCCATTTTACTATCATGGAGGCCCTGGCCTGTGAGGGAACCCTGATCATTTTTAAAAGTTCACAGAATCTAACCTCTTCAGATTTTACTGTGCACCTTGCAATCAACCACTATTGGAATACACAAAATCCTGCCAGTTTCAGCTGCTACCTTCTAATTGGCCTGCTATGTTTTCAATGAATTCCTGTACGCAGTTTTAAGATCTATTTTCATATTTGACACATACCCTGTAGCTTCTCTCAACTTCCCCCTACGTAGATGCTGATACTAGGCAGATCTCATGGCTATTGGTGGGTTGTCTCTACCCACTTGTATTTTGGGGTTCATAGAGATATGTTGTCACCAAGTTTGGTTATAAACATAGTCCATGACTTTTGGGTTTAGCTGTCTACTTGCTCTGTTTTTGGGGGTGGTTGGGTTTTTTGGGGGTTTTTTGTTTGTTTTTATAGAGACAGGCTCTTGCTCTGTTGCCCAAGATAGAGTGCAGTGGCATCATCATGGCTCACTGAAACCTCAAACTCTGTCTGTTTTTATGTAGGGTTTTGGTTTTCATCACCATTGCCATTCTCCTATATCATTCTCAAGGAACTAGTCATTTTAAGCAATAAAAAAATCAGTCAAATCTTTCTTTGAGTTAACTGGTTATTCTATTTGAAATAAAACTACTTATGTACCAACACGATCAAATTTTACTTCTATGTGAATAAAAAAAAAAATGTATGTCTGCTTTCTGCTAGCCCAAACTCCTGTCTCTTTGCTTGTAGCCCTATCAAAAGTGGCATCACAGAATGGAGTACATTGCTCCTAATGTAACAGCTGATTGGATCACATAAATGTAAATGTTAGAGAGGTTTAAATGGTGCTATTTAGCTCGTTAATATTGTAACTGAAGTTCAGTTTCTGACTTCATACACAAGTGTTAATGAATAGGCACATTTACCTACTGATTAAGTAAAAATAGCTTCCCACATTGATGATTGAGCAGACCAGGGCTTTAGAGAATTAGTACTGAGACCTTTACTTGGCATTTTGCTCAACTTTCCATGTGATTTAATTCATGGCTCCTTTACTCTTTGTTTTAAAACAATATTCACCCAGAACTAGTGTTTTTAAAGGTAATTTATGATTTCCCTGCCAGGCCACTCTATCAAGTACAGCTTCTTAAGACCATAACAGATTATGCCTCTAGAATTTCTATTGTTGAAGAGTTAGTATCCAGCAGAATTTATTTTCACTTTGACATCCAAATATGGGATTTAAAAAATCTAAAAGTATGAAGTGTCTTTTTAAAAAATAATTAAAATGCCATAATTGATGGATAGATGGATGGATGGCTAGATGTATATATACAAGATAAAGCAAGTGTAGTGAAATGTTAATGGTAGAATCTAGATAATAGGTATAGTGATGTTTACTATAAAATTCTTCCAACTTTGCTATATACTTGAAAGTTGTTATAATAAAATATTAGAGAAAATGCCACCATAAACTTTAAATCTCTATGAAAGAGAAATGGAAAAAAAATTCTTGCATTTCATTCTAAAAGTTCCTTTTTTAAAACCAAATAAACTTTGTAAGATTTAGAAGAATTACATTTTGAAAGTTTCTTTCATGTGTCTCTAAGCACATTTTAATAACTTTCATGAAATGAGAGTTTCTCAAAAACAGGTTGTATCTGTTCTTCTTTATAGAAGTTCTCTATCCAAAATAGTTTCAGGAAGGAGGTTTCCGTGATACAGGCTTAAAATAAAAACCAAATTAAAAAAAATTTTGGCTGGCTGAACTGGGTGCCAGAAGATGCTGGTGTAGATAACGCTTCCTCCCCATCCACTCGTGCATACCACAGGGCCTTTTCTTTTTAGCTGGGACAGGAGGGATGTGCTTGGTTGAGGGCATAAGCTATAAGCAGATTTTAAAAGGATGATGTCAGTTTGTCACCTGCCCCTAGAAATGGGCTTGATCCCTCATGAATAGAGAAATAAAGACCAGAAAACAGACCTCCTGACACTTTGGACACAAGCAGACCTGCTGGTGGGGCCTACACGTCCGAGTGTCCAGAAAGTGAAGGAGGAGGCCATTCTTCTAGCTCTGCACGGAAGTCAGGTCAACTGTGGCATCTTAAGGACTGGCAATTTGAGGAAGCTCCAAAAAACAGCATCCTTGGCATGGGCATTGTTGTTCTCAGAGTGCAAGCCTTCAGCAGAAACCACAGTGGAGTTCATTCAACCAGATTCCTGGGAAGTGGTAAGGACATCCGAACGGGAGAGGCAAAGGATTGGCTAGCAGGCATGTCTGAGGCTCCTTTGGTGGCTTGCAGAAACAAATGGAGGGATACTCTGGGTTAGTTTATTGTTTGGGGGTAGGTTCCTTAAGAGCAGAGCCTGAGATGGGAAATCTTGCTCAAGCAATTGATTTAAGAACTGTTCTTAGGAGAAGGGCGTGAGGAAAGCAGGATAGGGAAGGTGAAGAAAGCTACCTGGGAACGGGTTCTCAGCTGGAGGTCAGCTTCAATCAGACCCCACACAAGAGTTTTGGAGGGTGGACTGCATCACAGAATTGGTTTTTGTACTCCAAGTGTCAGCCAGTCATTGGCTGATGTTTGCCCCCACGTGTGGGGGGTCAGAACAGTCTTCCTAATGAAGAGGTTCCTAAAGACAACTTTTGGGATGAAAAGGAAGTTTTGCCTTGTTAAAATCCCAACTTTAGTAGGGAGTGCATGGAGCTGGGTGGAGCACCAAGAGGTACCCATTACTGCTGTATTCCTCTTGGACAGGTAGGGGTTTCAGAGTTATTATAATTTACATATAAATGTAAATATGACCCTCATTTTATAGTCACAGGTGCATGAGGCCATGCGTATTAACCTAATGTTGATCTTATCAATATATTAGCTTTGTGAGTGTAGACTGATCAAAATGTTTCTGAGATGACAAAAGTGGGTTAAGTGCTTTTCCTTTTGGGACTTTACCTGATTTATCTATGACATTTGTAAGCCCTATACTCATGATTAGAAAATTTTTTTACAAACACATTGCAATATCAACCAGGCACAAAAAAACAAATATTGCATGTTCTCACTCATATGTGGGAGCTAAAAAAGAAAAACAATATTAAACTCATGGAGACAGAGAGTAGAATGATTGTTACCAGAGGCTGGAAAGCGTAGTGGGGAGCGGGGGATAGAGAGGGATTGTTAATGGGTGCAAACATACAGTTAGAAGGAATAAGATCTAGTGTTCAGTAGCACAAAGGGCGACTATAATATTGTTAATTATTATTAACAATAATTTATTGTATATTTAAAAATGACTAAAAGAGTGGAATTGGAATATTCCTGACACAAAGAGATGATACATGCTTGAGATAATAGACATCCCAATTACCCTGATATGATCGTTACACATTATATAATTGTATCAAAATATTACATATACCACAGAAATGTTTATACATCTATTACAAATCAATTTAAAAAATAAATTTTTAAAAAAGGAAAAACACCCATCTTTGTTGATTGAATTAATATCTAAAATGCAA